>PVMI01071968.1:0-14656 GCA_008528875.1 Aulacorthum solani | reverse complement strand
TTATATAGTAAGAAAAATGTTTTGATTTTAAACTTATAGGGTGGTTTCTGGTAGGAAATTGGAGTTAGTACTTTACTTCGATGGATCAAAAGTAAAAAATGTCCAATACTTTTTTTCATAATTAGGAAAAACCATAAACATAAGAAAAAACGTAATGTATTTTTATGCAAAACCTGCTAGTTTTTGACAAAATCAAAATAGATTTAATATTTTATTGTAATTCAAAAATGAATAAACAAATAGTACTTATATAAATATACCTACTTTACAGTTTCATCAAGTATTTTCTATTTATAGTACCTATAACTTTCAATATTTTTGAGCTTTTTATATAGAAAATTTAAATTTTTTATTTTATTTTTTTAGCATTTTTCTATACGTTAAACATTTTAAAAATCTATGTTGAATATACTGGATGTATATAAAATATGTAGGTAAACATGAACAATAACGATTCTGTCATTTTTTTATAATTCAACAATATTTGTACTTTGTAGGTACTTTCAACATTTTTAGATTAATTTTTAACTATTATACTGTAAACGGCTACCGTATATAATTAATAGTAATATAAATCGTCTTTACTCAGAATCGTTCTCGTATACAATGACTGAACTCAAATTTAACACATTCATTAAAGTGATCTACTGAATTACGAGGTAAACTAGACACCTATTTTGTGCAGCAGAGCAGTAAACTATTTGCCATTTTTGTCACTTATGTATTCATGCATATTTTAAGATCGATATAATTTGAAAAGAAATGGTGATATTCCCATAGCCTTGCTAAAAAAAATATTATATATTTTTATGTATCACTAAACTAATAAAAATTTGACACGTAGCTATAATATGATCGCTAGAGTATATATACTGTCTGATTAAAAAAAACCATATACACCTCAGTATTATAATATGTGTATTATTTATATTCCTAGGTACAACCTTTACACCACTGTTCAGGATTATAAATTATATTTAAAAAGTTACAATATTTGAACACCTAATGGCTCATATTGCTGAGGGTCTTTGAAACAAATTCAAAAATGTTTTAAGGTCGTATAAAAATGCATGTATATAATGGGTAGGTACCTACTGAAATACTAAAATAGTGATTATTATTATACACATTTACAAGAAAAATCGATGTTGCTATATTGTGTGATTTCCAGTACATCAATGGTTAATCTCACACACCGTTTTAGGCCATTATATTTATGAATTTTTTTGTATAATATATAACATTTAAATACTATTTAAAAGATATAATAACTTATAAGTTATAACTCAAAAAAGTTGCAAACGCAATGATAAAAAAACGCAAACATGATGAAGTAAAATCCTAGTATAAAATAAAATTTCAGTTCAATGAAAAAATAAACTCCGACCGGCGACCCCACATCGTAATATCGTGATATCGAAATATTATTTGATTTTAATAATATTATATTTTATTATATAATATTGGATGAGCATACCACTGCTGGCATGGATTTGCTATGGAATGGATTATTAATTAATACACCATATGAACATAATATATTAAACTTTTAAATACTTTACAGAACCGACGTCATAATAAAATGTATATTGTAAAGAAATAATATAATTATAAACCAATTTTAAGGTGTCTGATTTAGGAGGCATTCTATATTGCTCAGTCACTATATTTTGTGATAAAAAACGTTTCAACTCCCAAGTGGCCATTGAAGTTCAAAAATCAAAAAAAAAATTCACTCAATTCCAAAAGCCCGTTTTGAAAACATTTTAAATTCCTAATTACTATTTTTAGGTTGTGTAGGAAATGGATATTTGATTTGTTGGATTGTTCAATTATTATAGTAGTACCAAATTATTTTCTTTTTTCTTAATTTAAGTAAATGATTTATAGTTTTGAATTTATAAGGGGTGATCTTTTAATGTACTTTTAATTGTATGACACTCATTATTACATACAACACTAACATTACCTACGTATAACTTACTGCTAAATGTATATTTTGGTATGTTATGCTTTAGTATGACGACGGAGACAACACATGTGGGTACGACATCCCATACTGTTTTTTTTCAATTCGATCATGTTATTAAATTTAAGTTCATAAAAAAATATATATATATTTTTAAATAACCTTTTTACATGAGTCTTGTTCGAATAACTATGTTCACCTTGTAACCGATTGAAAATGACAATAGAAATTGCTTCTCGTCTGCACAGTTTGATTTTTAACTTGTTTGCACTGTCCAAAATAAACATAGGTACTTAATTTTAGTTTTCGATTTTGAGCGGAACGATGAATGTATTGATTTTAAATTATGTGCTTTTCTTTTTTCTTTTAACTTTTTTTTTTTGCTTGTCTATGTTCTATCATTCATGTTTATAATAAGAAGTCGAAATAATGCTTCAATTTTCAACTTTAGTATCTTTTCTGGTGAGAAATTAGTGAATCTAGTTGGTGCATATGACTTAAAATTCCAAATAGTTTTCAAAAGCGCAGGGAAAAACAAAATATAAATTAAGGAAGAACGGGAATTTTTACCACAAAATCGGTTTTAGTTTTTTGTGATACTCAAAAAAAAAATTCATCGTAGATTAAATATACATGTAGTTTTTCCAGAATGTTTATATTAATATTTTTTATACAGAGTAAAATTTTCACAATATTTCGATCTATGTTGGGCTATTTATAGGAGTATGACATTTTCTATGTTTATTAGTTTTTTTTTTTAATAAAAATGTTCTCTCGGTCAATGAACTTGAAAATGTAATACAAGGTTTCTTACAAATTTTTGTTACTGGAAATAAAAAAAAAGTTGAGCATAAATAACACACAATAATTTTTATGCGCATATAAAGTTAGAATTTTGTACGATTTCGTCAAAATAACGAAAATCACAAAAATTTGATAATCATTTGAAGTTAGAAATTTATAAAAATGTTTGCTTTTATATCTGAGATTTGAATATTTAGTACAAAATTACTCATAAGTTTGCCTACCTTTAATAATAAAAATATGTCTACCAAAAATTATTTTTATGAGCGTTTGAAGTTTAAATTTTTCATGCCATTGGATAGTCTCTCAACTTTTCATGGAACGACTTTCTTATTTTGTTGAGTTTCCAAAACGAATAACCCTAGATACTTGTCATTTTCTAAATTTGATAAAATTTTCAATATCTTTATTTTTTTTTTTGTATAAATTTCAATAAATTTTTTTTTATCGAGTTAAAAAGTTTTAAAATGTAGTACAAGTTTCCTTACACATTGCTATAATAGCAGTTTAAAAATATTAAAAATACTATTTAATTATAATATTATATTATATATTTATTTATAATAATATTTTTTTGTTTATTATATTGTAATTTATGAAGTTGAAAATTTGTAATTATTTTGTTGTTAAAAATGTATAAAATGTTCAATTTTTAAAGTTAAGAATTGAAAATATACAAGAAGGTTCAACCTAAGTATTTCATATTTTTTTCGAAAAATCTAAAAAATATATAAATCTAATATTTTATGGATATTTTAAGTTTAAATTTGGACGAAATTTGTAACAAATATTAACGATTTTAGTTGTTATTATTTTGTAGTTTAGAAATATTATTCCTTAGAAAATATATCATATATCATTATATTTGGTACACACAATGACATTTTAAATGCAAATTTTGGGAAAAAATTAATTTAACTTACTGTAGTACACTAGTACCTAATGGCAAACTAAAATATTTTAATGTCATAATAATATTATAAAATATTAAAATATAGACTGACAGAATCGTTTTTTTTTTGTACAATAATTGTATCATGGAATTCAAATTGAACATATCTGTTACAGTGACTCTTTAAACATCAATATTGTGCAGCAGAGCGTTACCCACCCACTTTTTTGGTCATTAAATACGCATAGCTTATATTCTTATTTTATTATTATTATAAATTTAAAATAATATTATGACACCGATCCATGATAAATACTAGTATTATTAATCAAAGGCCAGTGTCTTAGCCAAGAGAGGGGAAGAGCCATTGCGTTCCCCACACCGTATTTTTGCCAAATAAGACAATGTAGAAAAATAAATATTAACCACTTTCATAAAAAAAATCTTGTAGAAAAATTAATGTTTTAGATTGGGCTTGGAGACAATAATTCTATTAGGTATATTTTAAGTACCTACCTCATATTAAGATTTAAGTTCTTCGTAATGCATTAATATAAATAAAAAGTTTTTGAACATTTTAATATTTTATTCATCCCAATAAGATGTATTTAATGTTATGTTTATGTATTTATGCATCTGAATCTTGTCAAGTTTTTTCTATTGATCAATAACTGTTACGCGCTGTTATATGATGCATACAATTATTTACTTTTATATTATATACAAGTTATCCCAGCACCGTTATATCTATTTATACACAGACTTGATACAAGAGTCAAGAAACATTAAAAAAAAAAATCAAATCAAACAAAAATTACAATCCCTTTTGGCATTGAACAAAACAACTGACCGCTGATCTGCAATCGCTGAATAATGACAAAATAATGACATGTATACACTTATTATTATATTAAAATATAATAAATTGTGACTATCGAATCAGATCGCGATACGTAAAATATAATGATAATAAATAATAATATGCCCGGTCATCGAGTGTCTCGTTCCCCGGAGTGTAAATCATAGGTCAGTGAAAATCTACATGTGGTTATTATTATCCATTATTAAAAATTCATGATTTTGTATTATGTTTCAATAAATAATATAAACGTTTATGTTTGTCAATAGGTACCTGGCTATGGGTAACAACAATTGAAAAAATATTTTATAATTAATAAAAATAAAGCTTAACAAAATTAGTCATGGACAAAAATTGCATTCTTAATCATGGAGCAGCATGATGCTTTGGTAGGCATAAACTTGGTTTTTTTTCACATGCGAATTTTACGATTATTTCGATTCAACACCAATAATAATAAACCGTCATTATTGTTTGGTGAAAAATTTGGTCAATTTATAAATATTTTATTGAAATTTAACAGTTTCAACTTTCAAGCAATATATATATATATTTAACCTTTATAAACTATAAACATCATATAAAGTTTTTCTGCCCAACACTGAACACAAACAGTTAGGTATTAATATTGTTATTATTATTAATTGTATTATATGGGCTATAATACTGTAGGTATAGCTGCAGGCTGCCATTACGACATCCAGACGTTGGAGCCCATCTCGTTTCATTGTTACTAAATTATTTTTATCAAACGATAGGCATATTAAGGCATTTTTTTTTATATTTCACGCCTTAGTTATAATTAATATTATTATTATATCACTAACTGCAGCTATACAAGAGCCAACAGGTAAACAGCATTACAGGACTAGTGTGTATAAGTTTAATGTTAATGGATGTCGTAAGCGTATATTCAAATCAGTCATTTTACTAAATGCCTATGCATGAAGTCGAAGAATTTAATTTTTGTGTGATTTTACTATCCACCTACACTTTAGTTAGATGCATAGTCATTTAATTAAATACTCAGCTTTTTACCTAAATACTTATTTCAAGTCAGGCAAATTATAAAAATGAAATGTTTTTGTATTATTTTAAAAATTAAAAATTAAACTATATACTCTTCTTAGTTATTTATTGTTATTCTATATAAAAATATATGTATAATTTATTAATATGTAAAATACATAAATAGTTGTATGGAATATTTTTAATTTCGGTATTATTGTTTTAAAACTTGTGTTTATTGTTAAAAAAATGTTAAATTCTCCAGCAAATGTCACTAAACAATTAAACGTAACAACAAGTAGGAACTAAAAATAAACAAAAATTTGTAATTTAAATAAAACTTTATACTAATTTTTTATATTCGTACCTAATTAGTAATTAGTAATTACCTATATTTATTTATAATTTAAACCAATATTACAGAAGGACACGAAATTAAAGAAAATACTAATAAATGTATTTATTTTCCTACTTAGCTTTAAACTTATCAAGTTAAATTTTTTCTTTAATAACTTTTAACTTCAATCTGAAGGCAGTTTAATTTAATTAACTTAACTTGTCACAGTTATTTATTTTCATTAACTGGCCCAACCTTGATATTACGCGAGTTCGTATAGAACGTGTACGGTTATAATATAATACATCGTTCTTCTATCTTACCCTTGCCCATGACCTGATTAATGAAGAATTCTTCTTATACACTAATACTGGATTTTCGGATTTTCTCTTCAAAACATTCACACATGACCCGAAAACAATGTACATGAACCAATAACCGAGTGATTGAAATTCACAAATGAACCAGTGAGTTGGCTGTATAAATAATATATAGGTGTTAGCTAGGTAATGAATGGTTATTATTCTAAAGACCGGATTTTTAGGTTCTTAAAATCTTAAAACATAATTCCAATATGCTTTAAAAAAAACCCTTAAAATGTTGGCAAACTAGTAAATATTTCCTTCAAAAGCCAAATTTAAAAATGCATACACCATCTGCAATATAAGAAACATATAGTATAGTATATTTACATACAATTTTATACATTTATAATATTTATACTTACCATCCATTATAAATTGCACATCGTGTAATAATATGCTTACACTTACAAATAATAATTTCACACTTTTTTTTTGTGAATTATTTATATTTAGTCAAATTTGAAATAGTCAATACTAGGTAGGTACTTAATACAATCCAATTTTAAAAAAGAGCCAAAATATTGCTATTCCACAGTTTTGCTTCGAAAAATTATTTAAATTCAATCATATTCGAAACAATTTGATCATAACCAAGTAATACTGAACAATTTCTATTTTATTATCTAGTTTATTATTAATAGGTATATGAATATAAATTAATTGAGAAATTGAAAATTAAAATGTTATGAATACATTATTTGTTTAGTCTTATGCAGTGAACTAGTCAAGTAGGTTGTAGGTACGATCAGTTTTTTTCTATAGACTCGTTGGTTCATGTACATAATATGTTATGTACGATTTAATTTTTATTTCTTTTACGTCCTTCATAATATTCTTTAATTTATTGAAAACCAAATATTATTTTTTTATAATATTATCATTCTGTATCGGAAATTTGGAACAATATGCAATTATACCTATCATATTAAGTGTGTCAGTTTTAAAATCGTTAAAGTATTACGTCGTACAAATATGTGTATGTTTTATTGGTTTTACAAATATTAATCTAGTAGGTAACTGCAGTGGAATATGAAGCCAACGATGATGAGCCAAGTTCACTTTAATGTTTTGATAGAGTTTTCGAAATCGATAGGTGCTGATAAAAAAGAGAACAACTATTAGCATACATAATTAATATTTGTTTAATTATTCGTTCTAGATAATAATAAGTGTGAGAACGTAGAAAATAAACATCGTATTCAACACCATGTCTAGTCTTAGAATACACAATTGCAGAGTTTGTCTTAATATAATAATTAATATAGTATAAAACTTATCACTAATGCCTGTTATTTCAAAACAAATCATCTTTGCTCGTATAAAACTAGGTATTTTGTACATATTCAGAGTATTGAATTGATTTTATTATTATATAGTTCAGCACTACATGGGTAAAATCGAAATCACGTTCAATGTAGATACTATACACAGTGATTTACAAGTATGTTCACTCGAGGACTTTTATCCTTAGTAAAAACAATAATTTATAACTGAAAATAACTGAAAATAACTACTCAAATTTTGATTTAGGTACACTAAAAATTTAACTTTTATAAAGCTTACGATAAAAAGAGGGAGGGATTCTCATTTGAAAAACAAAAGTTTGTATTGCTACAACACACTCCTATAGGGGTACGAGAAATCTCAATAATTTGAAAATATGGTGTTGAAGTATATTTAAAAATACTGGAAATCAGAATTTGAATAAATTAGTTATTAAAAAAAACATGTGAGTATGCTTGGCAAATTATTCTGTATATTGTAAGCATGCGTGAATGTATAGACTCGATTGAATAAAGAATTATGTATAATATGAATATTATTTTTGAAATTATAATATTTAAAATGGTTTTGCCATTTATTTAACAAACTTTTTTCACTCATTGAATATACATAATATTTAATTAAATACTAGGTTATTAGGTAAGTAGGTTGTAGGTACCTACTTTAATTGTGAAATATTTTTTTATAATATTATGCTGTTGCTGTTTACTAATTTTATTTAAATGTATCTGTAAAATACTGCGTACAACCTGTTAATTTAAATTGAAGATTCAGGTATGTGGTGTGAGTGTGCAATGGTGAGAATTAACTGCTAGTCAACAAATCAAATGTCAAAGCCAAGGAAAGAAGTTAATTTTTTCAAACTTTTAAACTTAAATAATACATTTTCTAATGGAGTTGATAATGAACTAGTTAAAGAATCATTTGTAACAACTTAACTTTTTTCAGTTAATTTAAAAAATAACAAGTTAAGCTAAAACCATTAAATTGGTAAAGGCTACAGTAGGTACATAAAATTGGTACAGCTACTACTATTCATAATCTCTTTACAAATTGTTTGCTGATTAACAATGCAATAGTTATAGAAACAATACCGATTTTTGACTACATACATAATATAATTACATGACTATTTCGAAATTATGTAATACATGTTAAAATATTAGGTTGTACCTACTAAAATTAAATTAAAACCCTACAGCATATTTGTATGATAAAAATATCTACTGAATCTTTAACCTGTTTTTAATATTAATTTACTGTCTGTCACAGATCTCAGATACATTTTTTAATATTATAAGTATATTATATAGATGTCTTTGAATCAATTTTTCTTATTAATAAAATAAGCAACATGTAATATCTGCACGATACATTAATCAAGACATATTATTATCAAATATTATAATGATATCTTACACAAGATATATTTACATATAAATAGTCATATCCGATAAATAACATTTTATTTTTATTTTGTGAATATGTCAAATTACATATTTTAGTATTATTTACAATAATAAATTGTTATAGTAATTGTTTTATAATATTAATCAGATATAAGATATATTTTATAACTACATAATATCGTATAGCTATACAAATATTCAATAAATATTACATATAGTTATATTTTGATTTGTAGACCTTAAAAATATAGTCTGGTAGTTATAAAATAAAAATATAAAATAATAAGTATAATTTGTATTTATTGCATTATGTTATTGATAAAGAGAAAACACATGGTTACTGCTATTCTAATTAATGTCTTGCACATTATGTATTTTAAACTATTGCTATAATGTTATAAAGATATCACCAAGTGAAATATCTTAATATTTACATTAAACTGATATCATGCTAATATCAAAATCATACATTTACTGTATGGATATGATTATATTGTCCGTCCGCATATAGCGTACAGGTATAAGTATTGTTTAGATATAAAGATATTAGATAATTGCAAGAAGTTACTTATATTTTTATTTAGTATATGGTCAGACAACTTCTCACAGTGAATAGTTTAAACTAGGAAGTAGGAATATGTTTATATTTTATGGACGAAAATAAAAAATGTAGGCACACGGTCGTAATGTCTCCATTCGCTATCATAGTACATTTATTGCGATCAAGACCACTTTATTTAATCGATCGTTGTCTATACCTAACACACACAGCCGGTTATAAATTACTTATTAGTACCTTTATTATATAAATATAATATATATTCAACGTTAGGAGTAGTATATAAATAACAGTGGTAGTCAAATAACAACCATAACTGAGGGCTTTTAGTTTTATTTTACATTTATCTAAAAAATTCATTGTAGAACAATGTTTGTGATCTATAAATATTAATATGGTTCATAAAACAGAAATATTAAGAAACTTATAGGAAACTTATAAATACAATATTGTATTTTGTACATTAGGCCATACTGCATAATGTCATAATGTGAGGGTATTGTGAGTATACAAGGAAAATATAAGGGAGAGTATATTGAAAAAAATTGAAAATTTATTTGGCAATTTTAAGATATTAAAAAGTTATAGTGTCAAATAAGTTTGAACAGATAAAAACACATTTGGAAAATTGTCGGTTTGAAAATAATAATTATTTCACTGCCTAAATTCGTATCTTTTTTTTCGTTTCTCCTTAGTAATATCTCTTAAGATATGATATTATCAAGAAGTTCTGAAGTAAACGTTTTCTCGACCAGTAGGTATATTTAATTGACAGCAGGTCACTTTCCACGGCTGTTTTGATACGATACCCGCCTACCACCAAAGAATACAATATTATATTATAAAGAGTTTGAACAGTTCTAAGTTTTCGTCAAGTATGGATTGTACTTCACTGCATTTAGTTGTACCTATCTATAGTTGAAAATATTTGTTCTATAGTCTTAGTTAAATGCGTCCATCGATCTAATTAAATATATAATTATCTAACAGTGGTTTACATTGGCGTTCTATTGTCTATTTTTATAGTCCTAAATATAAAATAACTTATTATTTTGATATTGGAGTGTTTTTAGATTTTTCATGCACTCAATGAGGCAAATAATATGTTTTTAGTAATAATTAATAAATAATAGTTACTATTTATTAACAATATTGATAAATAATTTTTGACAATTGAATAAAACTTTGTGTAGTATAGATAGATACCTCTTCAGATACTTGTATCTAACGGGAATGATTGACGATATTATATGACTTACAACTAAATTCAAAAAATTAGTAATTTCAAGGTATGGAAGCTTCGGAAATGTGCACGGCTATTTTCAAAAGCGGTGTTGTATGGGTATAATCTACAGTGATTAAACCGAGGGGGGTGGTCCCTCTTTAAAAAAAAATGTAAGCGTAATCCTAATCAATAAAACATTTGAATATTCGGGTAGTCACACTATTGTTTTTACACTTTTGTATCACCCTTCTTATTTTTTTCCAATCTAAGTACAGGCCTGTTTGATTTTATGATTTTAGCCTTCTGCTAAATTATGTAGATACAATAAAACAATATTTTAATTCATGTGACCTACAAATTACGAGGCAAATCGTGTGCTACCAGATATGACGTTACATCGATCAAATGTATACAAATCAACACATTAGTATTCACACCTCACGTGTCCACAATCATAATTGTGTATATTATGTCTATAAAATACTCATGGCACGGATATCTATGATATTTAATATTCAATATAATATTTTATTCGTTAGATTTTTTGGTATCTATAATATGTACAATAACAGATAACAAAAATGCACAAGTTTTCTATGTACAGGCGGTACCTATCTATATATATTATAGCAGGAAAGAAACGAGTTTGTATAGGTTCACAAGGATAATAACATTTTATCTCGTGGTGTGCAGAATAATTTTAGTAGGGATAGACTAACTCTTCCTTTACTTTTTTTTTAGTTAAAGCTTTAAAGTTTATATTAGAAAATATATTTTACAATTTTAGATTCTGAGTGGATTAATAAATAGATTGAACTGATTTTACAATGATGTGATTTATTTGTGTCTAAAAATACTTTTTCTAGAAGTTTCTCCAATTAACAACTTTAAGTTTGAATAAAATTGCATTGATGTTTATAGAAAAAAAAATTAAAAAACTTGAAAATTGAAAATGTCCGTAAACAGCTAAAAATAAGTCCAACATTTTTTAAAATTTAATCAAGCTTAGAAAATAAGTGAAAAAGTATAAAAAGTACAAAATAAGAAATAAGAAAATCGTCCCAAGAGAAATTAAGTGACTCTTAAAAAACTGAGTTCCAAACTCTCATAGAGTCATAAATATTTTATTTAACTTTCCGACACATAATTTTTACTGTCGAAAGACGAAAAACTTATGAAAAATCTTGTATTATAATTTCAACTTTTATATATAAAACCAAAATTTTTATAAATTTCAAACTCAAAATGATTTGCATATTTTCTTGATTTTGACGAATTTTGTCAAAAATGAATATTAACCATCAGTGAAAATTGCATACACCTACAGTTATATTTTTTTAGAGTTACACAAAAAACTAAAGTCGATTTTGAAAATTCCTTTTTTTTAAATGTTTGTTTGTTCGTTTTGGTGCTTTTAAGAACTTATTGGAACCTTAAAATTTGACCTCCTAATTGGTGCAACTTGAATCACTTCCCACCAAACAATATACTTAAATTTAAAATCGAAACATTATTTTGACTAATTGTGTGCACAGTCACAAAAAATTACACATCATTGTAAAATACATCTCTCCCATCAGAATCTAAAATAACACGTTAGTTAAAATAACTGCAGCCAAACTGATAAAATAATTAATTATTTTGTTTAATTAATATCATTAGTTTAATGAAACCCTGTAATTGCCTACTAAGGAATATTAGGTAGGATGCTTTAATGTATTTTTAACAAACTATTTAGTTATTATTTAAAACATTGAAAACTACTGACATATATGACTCAGTTTTGTAGTTGGTTAAAAATAAATTTTTCTCAATATAAACTTTTAACTTTTAACTACTTTTACTTACCTTATTCATATATTTAATATTTTTGGATTGCTCTAACAAATCAGTAGGAGGAACTTTGTATTAAATCTTTAGTTTTTACTACCCATATAAATTGAAAAATGTTTGACTATCTAAATAATTTGAAAATTCTAGTGATTTTGCTAAAATTTGAACTTAAACTCTTCTGATTAAAATTGTTATTATTTTTTTTCGATATTTTGAAATGACACCTTATGTTATATTGTGTACAATTTCAAAAAATTTAGATCCAGCATGTACATTAATTTTTTGGTCGACACTTAAAAATTAAAAATGATAAAAATTAGATAATTTTAATTGCCTATAATTAGCTTTATTTTAACACAGCATTATTAAATTATTCACTTAGCTCCAAATGGTAAATATGTATATAATTATAGGTGTGCCACTAACCATAAACCATTATAATTTTTTTTTATACTGTTCTTGACATTTTACAATTTCTGCTTCAACAACTAAAAGCTATTAGCTTTACATTATTAGGAAAATAGAAAGAAAAAAATTAAGTAATTATATACATACAGTTTTAAAAACGGGTAATTATATATACTACAATATTGTTGGTTTTTTCTTAAATTATAGTAGTGTTTACTATATGTTTAAGTTAGTGAATGAGAATGTATTTTATTGTTTTAGTAGTTGTCAAATGATTCACTCTCAGTTTCCATTTTGTTTGTTTTGGCTTCCTTGAAAATGTTGTTCGTTATTCGTGTGATACGTATTATGTTTATAGCTTACGCTGATTTTAATCCGAGTCTTATTAGTTTTAGAGTTTCAATCGTTACCATGTCGTCTAGGTATACCGTACTATTTTATGACTTCTAGTGGTGTTGGATGGCCTTGGATATTTTCGATAAAGTGCTTAAATTTCTCAAACGTTAGTGGTATTTCCTTTTGATTATTATATATACTGCTCTCGCTAGTTTTATTAGTCCATCTATGTTATCGGTGAGTTTACTATTTTTTTTCTTTGTGTGTCTAAATACTATTGATTGTGTGTCCATTTTCATACTCAGTTGGTGCATTATTATTTGTTATTTTTTAAAGTTCTTGTTTTACTTATATATTATTCTGTTTACATGATGTTTAGATAATTAGGCTAATTGGAGATGTGTCGTTATTATCATTAGCGATATCTGATATATTATTATTATAGCCGTGTTTATTATATTTATATAGGTCGTATCTTGTGCGTTATCTATTTGTGATATATTATTATTGTTTTTGTGACATCATAAGCATTTAATTTTTCTATGTCAGTATTGTTAGTAGATTAATAAAGGGGGCACCGTGGGGAGGTATGGTTTTTCTGATGACACACAAAACATGTTAATTGATCATCTGTCATAAATATTCGATAATTCGTGTTTTCATGATTGATTACCAAGGAACTGGGTAGTTAATCAAAGTTATCATACAGTATAATATACATTTGTCTACGAAAGCTGAGAATATGTTCGAATCCTACTTCATGTATTTCGACACCTAGATTAGGGATTAAGCTGACGGGTGTTATGTTGACTGAATATAATGCTTGGAATATTATTTTGTTAGGAATCGTTGGGCATACATTAGATAGTATGACCCGTTTGTTTGGTTTATTATATCTTCATATTTAATTGGTTTATCGTTGATGCATATAGTTTCATGATTGTTAATTCATCGGCCCAATTTTGATTTGATAGGAAAATACAAGTCTTAAGTCTTTCGATAATCAATATAAAAGTTATATTCTAGCTATAGCCATTATGCGTAATATTTCTGTTTAATTGTGTCTGTGTTGTCTTTAATGTTAATGACTATTGCTCGGTTTTTTTTTTTTTTTTGATGCGGTTTATTGTAATAATATATTAAAGGCCTTGTATTAAATTTTTGAGCTTTTTGACTCAACAAATAACATTTTAATGACATTCATAGAATAAAAAACTAAAAAAAGAGGAAAATTTTAAATGTCTATAAATAACTCAAAAATTGTTGAAATACATTGAAAATTTTATCAAGTACAAGAATTAATAAAATAAACATATGGTGTAAATTTCAAGCTTCTACAGTTATTCGTTTTTGAATAAAAATAAAATA
>PVMI01071959.1:0-13078 GCA_008528875.1 Aulacorthum solani | reverse complement strand
AACAATATACATGAATATATATATATATACCAACCTGCCTACCCACCACTTGCAGTCCTCTCGAATAACGCGTGCAAGTGCTATCTCGATTGCATCCATATGTATATATATATATAAGTTATTTTCTCTATAATTCATTTGTTTTTTCGTACTTAATTTTTATTAGTGTTACTCGCAGGAACGTAATCTTTTTTTCTTTTCTTTTTTAATTCGGTTCCGTTTGTTACATCACATACTATTATTATATTATGTACCTATCTGCTCGCCCGTGCTCTTCGTCTCTCGTACACCTATCGGTTTACGACGTATACGTGACGTGCCGTCGAAATGCACCAGAGAATTTCAATGGGGTAACCCATTTTTTTTTGTTTTCGTGATCACTCGAGTCTTGGCCGGCCATTAGATGGGGCGGGGGGAGCACGTCACCGCGGCTACTGGAATTTGCCGATCGTCCAAAAACGTAAAATTGAGTATCGGATAAAATTAGAAATCGGACCAACAGAACTACGCATTATAGTATATAATAATATTATATTATNNACCATCATGACATGTATCTGATTGCACACTTAAGAATTAATTTGAAATATAGAATCGCAGACAATCAATTAGCCACAAAAATATTAGAAATAATTTCATTCCAAATTATAGACTCGTCGTTTGAACCCTTAAATAGCTGATCTTACATTCACTCCCCGAACATCCCTCTTNNAAAAAAAAAAAACGGTTTCGGGATCTGTCAACTAGACGCTTAAATCAGTAAATTAACCAATTACGATCAATTACAAAACAATTAAAATAAATAAATAACGATGTGAATTCTACCACTAGTAATCACTGTATGGCCAGCTCTCTCCTCGCNNTTTTTTTTATATTAATATTTTTATTTTTATAATTTTTTTTTTTTTTTTTTTTTTTTTTTTTTATAATGTTGTCTAATTTGCTTAATATGTCTCTATAAACAATAATCATAAATTGTAAATAATACCCTTTTAAAATAAAAAATCGTTTTAGTTACATCAAAACTGCAGGAATCTGTGCCCTGTGGAATACCTGCAGTCTTTTGAACCATATAGAACTCCGTACGATTAATTAATATATTATGCTGGATATCCTACGTCATATAAGTTATAACTACCTACTGTGATAACAATACTATGCATAGCATTTATAGCCGCACCGTTTATAGATATTGAAATTACCATATTTTAATATAATTTATTATACAGGACTCTGCAGACTATGGTTTGAATCGATTTTATACGAATTTCGTTTATACGTAGCACTTGTATGATATTTCAAACTTGGCACGATATATCTGTACAAGAAGAAATTGCGTTGTTAAACCATTGATACCTATACTTATGATGTATAGTGTATACCTATATTATATATATATACACCAGGCTAGAGTACTATGTTTTTATGTATAGGTACGACTGAATGACATTTGACCACTTGTGTGGATAATGTAAATTTCAAAGTTCATTGTAATGCCGTAAGTGACGTATCTCTGCTATTATAATATATATAAGATGGTAAAATAGACAATATTATGTTCACGTGCCGTGTAAATACGGTGTACCTGTTTATATTATATTTTATTATACATATAGATACATTTTCAACTAGCACAATAACTACGTCACTATGTGTGTAAGGTGATTTGTTGTTTTATTTCAGCAGAGTAATTTTTAAAGATATATGCGATTTCACATTTCATAATGGCAATACTGTATTGCAATTATTAATGGGTTGTACATAATTAATTGTAATCCGTAATATCATAATCTATACCTGCTAGTATACATTTTATACATGACAGACGGTATTTTTTTCAACCGTTATCGTAGGTATACCTACACCACAAACGATACCACCACGACTGACATAATAAATAAAATAATATTAAATGTGTAATGTATAATTATTCATTATAATTATATTTATATAATATACATTACACGCGCGTGTACACATTCTTTAAGTATATACTACTGTATTGCCGTATCGTTAGCCTTTTTTGACATATTTATAAGAGTGCATATAATGTAGTATTAATAAATTAATAAATGAACTGAATTTTAATTGAAGGGCTTATCCACTGATTTGAATATCACAATAAATTTGATTTTGTAATAATTATACGGAGAGCGAGAGACGGTTTGACATAGAGAAATAGAGAGAGAGAGAGGGATTGAGGGGATGAGTGAGTGAGAGAGAGACAGAGAGAGAAAAAGAGTGATAGAGAAAAAGAAAAAGAAAAAATGAAAATCTCCATATATTCCTACGTATTTATTACGTTATTATGATACATGATAATTATAGCCGTATTAAAATCCCATTATCTAAGTATAATATTATATTTTAATGCATATTTAAAGTCTAATTTCACATACCAGCGCAACCTTTCACAAAATTAATCCGGTCCTCAACTGTTATAAGTTCAAGTCCACGATATCGTATAGAGTATTAAAAAATGGCGTATAGCTATAGTCATAAATTAGTTTAGTAGACATAAATATGAATAATAATTAATCACAATGGTTTTGCACTTGACTGTTAAATTGCAAACATATATACATATTATTAATATGATATTATTTATTAAGTATATTGTTATTTACAATTATTCACGGTAATTTTGCTTACGCGCTATGTATATCAGTACAAGTTTAGCTCTGAGCCCCGAGCTGCAAATTATATAATACCAATCAAAGTAATGGCGTGTGTTGGTCGAATTAAACTTTTGGACGTACCAACCTAGTTATTCGAATTAAAAAGATATTAACCGAATAAAATGATATTTTACGTCGCATTAGTGGCGTAATAAAAGTCATAGTTGTACAATATTTTAATATAACCATACTATGATACATATCATATGCATCTAATTTTAGCTTGTAAGTACTTCATAATAGTACACGAGAGTTTTGAGGGTGCAGGCCATCATGGTATTTTTTTTTTATTCACCCCAAATTGATTTTCTGTTATAAAATATCGCGTTTATCGACTGCCAATAGCTTAAATGTTTTACTTAAAAAGTGTACCATTGTCCATTTATGTTAAATTATTTGCACCACTTGCTTCATAATTTGTTTATGTTTGATTTGTTTTTAAAGTCCAGGGGATAACTTCAAATATATTATATTGTCTCTGTTAAAGTATTTTGTTTTAGGATTTTGTTTCAGGGTTTCTAAAACCAAAAAAAACTTAAATTCAAAAATCCCAAGTCATCCGTGTGACTTTGCTATAATATTGTACTTACCTGCACCAAATACATATATTATTAAACATGTGTGGATCTGATCCCCAAAATCGTCTTATGCGATGCAGCAATGGCTCAAAAAGTATAAACTCTTAATTCAAATATCACACACGTTCAGAATTATTACAAGTCCAGTCCGTGAGAAACGAGAGCGCTGCAGGTTTTGCATCCCATCATGATATATGTCTACCTACCTAGCTAAACAGCATTTCAGCAATAATTAACCGAATGCATTATTCATATTAGGACTAACTATGTTATGCACTTTAATGAAACCGAGCGACTTTATTACACCTATTTTCGGTGCACGAAATACTAATCCAATCTAACTAACTAGACGTGTAGTACCCGTTTAATCGGATTTTCTCATAGTGCAAACTGCTCTTTACGTTTTTTCTTTTTCTTAACTTGCATATACAAACATAGAAAGGTTGGTAGCCGAGGAGTGCCTATATTAATACGAACAACTACTGGATTTTCTTTTACATCCTGGAGGCTCTCTCTCTCTCTCTCTCTCTTTCTCTCTCAGCTCGCCCGTGCTCACAGGACTTTAGATTTATGAATACGATTGGCTTAAGTATGTGTGTTTTTATTATATTATTTTTTTTTACCGTGGCATGATTTTGATATACGTCACACGAGAAACGGCGATTTAATTACAGACGCACAAGACGACTTTGTGCCGTGTTCACATGATGTAGGCACGCGTAACTCGACTCCAACTTACTATATATACCTACAACCTGCCAGGGCTGAAAAAATAAAATAATATTTTGGTCTGCGGCCGTCGTGGAGTTTGTTATTCGTTTCGACCAGATCAACCTGGATACATAATATTATATATTATAACTAAAATAAAATAATAATAATAATATGAGCGTTTACCCCCGACACGGCGGTAACCGTTAATATCGGCGATCAATCAGCGGGCGCATAATAATATGGCTGCAGACGATTTATTACACGTGATTTTTTTTCTATTCTCCTGACGTGACTCGCGCTGTGTGTAAACACTTTCAGACCGCGAGATCGAACGATTCGTCGTAATTTATAGACGGGCTGAGTATAATAATAGTATATAAAAAGTATGGATACCTACGTATGCTGCATGTGTATCTTAATACAACACGGGCCACGTACCTATATATACTTTATTATTATACACCTGTATTTCGTCGATCGATATCGTAGGTATACATAATATAATATTAATATACATTTTATCCGAGGCGGCGGCGGCGATGGTGGTCGAAGCGACCACTGTAGGGCCTGCGCGAAAACACGGTCGGAAACAAACCCGCGATAAAATAAAAACTAAATGGAAACACTGACTTGACCGATGACGATAATAATAATAATCACAGGCCGCCGCCGTCGTTGTCGGGCCGACTGCTGCAATGTTATTATATTATATACGCATATACGTAGGCACTTCACTATACATACCTATATACCTGTCGTGCGTATAAATAATAAGAGTAGGCACCTATAGAAATAATTAAGGATCGTTTAGATTTCTATCGATCCGGACAATCGTGCCGGGTTTTACGCGCGCGCTAGCCGCTCAGGGGCCCCGGCGCGAAACGCGTATTATAGGTATTAATACACTCACCTGTATGAGCAGCGCATTATTATTGCTATATATCGTTGCAGCGTTTCGCTCAGCCGGACGGATTTTCTTTCGGTTTTTTTTTTGTTTTCTCTTTATTGTCATAATTATTTTTTACGGCGGAATCGAACGTTTCGGACGACGACAGCGATTAATTATTATTAACACGAGCCGTAGCACTACCGGGGAGACCAAGCGCGCCCGGAGGGGCCGCATCACCGCTACGCCGGGGTACCTGTAGGATCGACTATTTTATAATAATATGATTATGCGGCTGCCGACGCTCATTCGGAACCGATTCCGAATCCGATTCCATCTATTATGAACGGTGCAAGAAGAGTAGTGGTACCTATACCCGATGTACGTATACTTATTATTATTCCACTTCTATTAATTATCTGCAGTTATCACACTCTGGAAATCCTCTCGCCTCAGGCCGGTCGTTATGAGCGGGCGCTCGCGATCGTGTGTGGCGCGCAATGTTTATAATGTCTCTCGAAACGCGTTTCAAGCTATACAGATACATACACTAATATCATACTATAATACAGGTGTTATGAATTCTTTCGCGAGCGCAGATAGGATAGTTGTAAAATCGACGTACCTATATATAGGTACTTAAGACACGGGTATATTCGATAATAACATACATATTATACATAGGTTACCCGCGGATACCTATCAATTATAAGTCCTGTACTGTAGTGTGTTATCTGTACCTACCCATATGACTTATACGGAGTGATCCATATAGCATAAGACGCTCATCAAAACACTTATGCTTTTGAAAATATTAATTTTACAAAAGTCCAGATCGTCGGATAACAATATTTTCGGAATAAAATTATATTTTTACAATTTTTATAGCTTTAATTGTTTTTAAAGTTTTGAACGCCTTTGAATAACGGCATATATTTATTTACTTATATTCTGTTTTCTTTTACTTAAAAAAATATTTTTTAAAAATTTGATTCAATTAAAATCTTACGCGTCGAACTGATCACCTGGTATAAGACATATTTGACAATATTATTATATTAATATAGGTTCACTAAAATGGAATGAAAAATATTTCACATTATATTGTTATGTCGTGTCTTCCAGATATACACTCTGTACCTATCCTACAACACACGTAGGTACTTGATGTAATGTGTTCAGACCTGTTGCCTCCAACACGCGGTCGTCGTCGTGACACTATAAAGTACAGATTGTACCTGTATAGGTATTCAGCTGAATGTATCTATATAGCGAAGACGTGATATTGTAATGGTATTACATACTGGCGTAGGCGTTGTGTTGTGGCGGCGGCGGCGGCGGTGGTGGTTATTAAAATATTATATTGCGACGGACAACGCGATTGTGTTGTGATTTATTATAATATTATGTTTTATTATTATTATTATTATTTTGCAACAAAGCACGCGAACCTCGCCTTTTCCGTTTGGGCTGCGCATCGTGTGTATTGTCGCTGCTCCGTCTTATAGTCAAAGAAACATTATTCGCCGACCACTGACTTGCAGCTGTGATGATAATAATAATAATAATAATAGCAGTTGCAGTTATAAAATTGTTTAACCTTGTACAGTGTGTTACAGTGTGTAAAGTTCGTCGATTAAATTCTCTCTCCCAGAGGTGTTGTGTTATGTTCATTATTTTTTTTTCATTCAAAATGTTTGCGTTTTCTTTCCGAAATTAATTTGGAACGATATGAAAAACAACCGTCAGACAGGCGACACGACTGTCTGGGGGGCAAACGAAACACGAAAAAAGCACTTAATTTATTACCGCGACGACAACGACGATGCGGTAACGCGATTACTGTATACGCCCACTAAAAAACAGCGCATCGTACAACAAAATTACAAATAATAGGTGTTCGTATAATGGTTCTTATAATGGAATCGCCAATTTCAAAGCCCCAAATTGCAGTTTAGGCACTCCGATCACTCGTTTTTCGTCCGCACGAATCCGACCAAATACCAAGATTTCATATAGCATTATACAGGTATACCTGGTAACCGTCGTTAACAAAAATGATTTATTATAAAAATACATGAATATTCGTTATTATCAGTGTGATTCATTTTTTATTTTGTTAATATAGTTTTTCTGTAGTTAGGTGTAGTTATTTTTTACAAATTGAATAATATATCTAATGTGTATAGGTAACTTACAGTTATCTGAAACTAGGATGAGTTGTGTTGAATTACCAATTTGATACAGCTATAAATTGATAAATCTTTATAATATGGATTGCAGGTACACTCCCTGATATGTCACACTTACGAGTATTACAATCAAGAAAAAAACATTTAAAACATAATTTCATTTTAATAATAGGTTTATTGGTGAAAAAACGAAATTATTAATATTAACAAAAAGTAGGTAGGTATATAAATCAATTTTATGATACCATATAATTGTTCGTAGATATTTCAATGGAGAGATAATTTATTAATATTTGGTCAACTTAAAAATACTGTATTATGTTAAAAAAAAAAACAAAAATGTTTAAATATAATAAGTAATAACTAATAATAGTATATTACAGTTGTCCATTCAAATATGAACTAATAGATTTATGGTTTCAAGAGCTTTATCATAAATTACTATTTATTAAACGACGGTTTAATATAATAACATGGTAACTCGTTACGGTTATACGGAAATGTATACATTGTATATTTTCTGACGTTTATAATATTGTTTTAATTAAATCCGTGTTATAATAAGTTCTGAAAAAAAAATAATTTATATATTCTATACATACCATCATACTCGTAGGCCGTGGTACATATTATATAGCCCGACTAGAATGGTTTAATATCAGCCTAATGATGTATAGCGAGATACTTATTTGGGAGGTAGGTAGTAAAAATATTATTAATTAATTTACTCGTCATAACTCTGATTAAATAATATGTAATCTATTTAAACTTTTCATCTTAAAAATACATTATTAAACACAAATTATATTGAATTAATACAATTATTGCATAAAAAATATAATTTATTTAAGTTTGGAAATATGGTTCACTAAATTTTTAATGAAAACGTTTCATTAAAGACACAAAACAAATAATTAAAATCGAACAAATAATTTTTGTTTTGGTAGTTTATGAAAAACCTTCGACTTCAAATCGAAATATTAATCATCAAACTATTTTTTTTTAAATATACAATATTTATTTTTTTTCAATACTTACATAATTACAATCGCGATAAAATAATTTTTACAAATAATTGAATTCTTTTTTTCGTATATATAATATATATTATATATGTATAAAATATTTTGGTGTAGTTTTGTGTCATTAATCATTGTGCAACTTAATAATTTATGTTTATTTACTTGGAAATAAGCATTGCTTGTTAAACACATCTTATTTGACTGTTCCTTTCATATATACATACACAGTAGGTATAAACCTATATGTACATATTAGACATTCTATAATATATTATGTCCTCTTGTTAATTAGTTATTCATACTAAACAGGTAATTTAAGTGAAAATTATAAAGGCTTGAGTAAATAGTTATATACTTGAATTTAACATATATATGGGTACATATTATATTTATATATAATATAGATACATAATTATTTATTCATCGTAAAAATTTAAATGCATAAATGGAGTCCCAAGCCGAAGGAAACCCGTTTCACGTGACATACGTCTAAAAACATTTTCTCAAAATGGTAATTTCACAAATCTCGTTGGAATCCATTTCAAAAACTGATTTAATTTGGCGTTTATAAAAATCAATGTATTCAAAGTTATCATCCAACAGATGACATCAAGTTCCGCATTGCGATTAAAGTGTATTTGCACAAAAATATTGCGATAAAATTTTCTTTTTCTAAACGTGTATCACTAATTATCTATAGGTACTATCTACCTGTGTTTGTATTTTTACAAATTTAATTAAGCGAACAGCTATTATAATTTTATAGTTTTATGGAAGGTAACAATTTTCTTGAACATGTTATTAAAATATAATATCCTTATAATTTTATAATAACATAATTATATCGATTTAGTAAATTAAATTGTTCAATTTTATCTCGTATTTTTATAATACGAAATTCTGTTTCACTAAGTCTGCAAAATTAGTGGTAAAAGTGGGTCGATTTTGATGCAAAATAATTTAGTAACAGTTTTATGTTTAATCGTATTTTGAATAATATAATATGTACTTCTATAATCATTAAAAAATAACTTTTTTTTAAAGGTTATATATATATTATATGTTTACATTATACAAAATCATTTAAAACTAATTTCTGCAGTGCGACGCGACTATGTGAGAATCTCGGTCATTCATATAATAATATTAATAATATTATAGTTATATTATTATTTTTTTTTTAATACCGGTCTCTATTAATATACTGTAGGTAAATTTAATTATAAAACTTGAAGCGTGGGGTTACATAAATATTTCGTTTTATTGCATTTGGACATTACAGCGCTGATGGGTATTCGAAATATCGATTTTGACGTATATCCGCACACACACACACACACACATACTCGTGGATTCTAATTGAAACCAATCAGCGGAGTTTAATAATTATAATATTCGTTTAATCATATTCAAATTTTACGCTAGCTCGAGATATTATATTATTCTTATAATGAATTTAATCACTCTCATCGTTCGGGTGATAGTGGGCGAAGTATAGAAAATAGGTGTCGGAGCTTGGAGGATTTTTTTTTCACCGGGACTTCGCCCAGGGGTCACCGACATGTTTTCTGCTCGTCTCGTCAATTCATATAGGTATTAAATGTATATTTTCTCCTCCACTGTAGGTTCTCCGTTTCTTTTATACATATATATCATGTTATTTTCCGCTCATAAATCGAACGACGGACGGCAATTTGTCGGCCGATTGGCAGGCCGCGATTATGCAAATGCGATCGAGCGGTCGCCGCTATTTGGGTTCGTGCCCGGTAATAGAGTTATTAAAAAGCAATTTGTTCGGCCGATGGTCTGCACTGCAAACACCCCGTAGTTTGCACTTGGCTGCAACTCGACGACAGGACGGGTGGTGCGCGGGTAGTGCGTAGTCGTCGCCGTCGTCAGGTTACTGGTTATAGGTAGGTATACTCCTATATGGAGATTTATAGGTAGGTATACTCGTCAACCCGGTATAAAGCCGGTATGCACTCGCAACGCGAAAATATGAGACCGCACGGGCAGTCGATGTTTCGGGTGAACTGATTTTCGATTTGCATAATATCATGTACCAGAATAATATGATAGGTTAGGTTAGTTATCGGGTTTTCGTCTCGGTACTCCATGGCATAATATAAGCATTATAGGTAGGTGCTTATACATCAAAATAACATTACCGATTCGCGTATATAATATAAATACAGTATAATAGCACCCTGCTAAGCCCCTTAGGTGTGTTTTCGCGCACTCGTCGCCAGCGGATCTTAAGCACATAAATCGTTTGGACGACTATATTATTATTATAGATTATAATATTATATTTATAAATATTATCATGGGATGTCGGTAATAACAATAAAAATAGTAATATAAAATAATGTTTATGTATGGCGGACGTCATCGTTGTGGTTTTAACGGTATGGCCGATTATTCGACGTAATATATATATATTAATAACATGATAAGCACGTTATTATTATATACGTGTTGTCGCGACGAATATTATTAGTTATTACACAAAATAAACAGATAGATTATAGATGCATGATATACCACCATTAATCAATACAATGTGTTGAGGTGCTTACGTGTATTTTAGGCCACGGGGCTTTGCACCAGAATTGACCGGAACTCATAACACCCCTAAAAATACTTAAAAATGTAATACCCGAAACCCGAACCTGTAAATGTTTTTATTTGAAAATTCCACGTGATAATATGTAGGTAATTTTATGCATATATTTTTAGCAATCAGTTTTGTTTCTTGATTAGTTGTTTAAGAATAATTATTGACGTAATCATTTTGCAATCAATTGGTATAAATTATTAAATATACGAGACGTTTAACTTAACGTTTTATGCTTCGTTTCGTCCCGCAATCATTTAGTTGTAATCTAGTACCTAGATTAGCTATCAGTAATATTTTATGAAATTATATAATATAATATTTTAAGGAATATGTGATTATTTTTAAGGTGTATGTATTTAAATGCCAAGTCATAAAGTTTTAACTTTAAATAATTACACATGGCTTGTATGACAATGCGTTTAATATTAAAAAATATTAATATAACTAATACCTAACTCGAATAGAAAAAGGCGGTATGTACATAGGTAATACATACTATTTGGTCTGTTTATTCAACATAGTGTGTGTAAAAATAATAATAACTAATGAAGAATTTTAAGAATTTCAAATTATTTAGTACATTATTATATTATAATCATAGGTATGCGAACTGTGAATATTTTATAAGACATTATAATACATCAAATGTAAGTAAAAAAAACATACTTTTTCTTTGATATTTAGTTGTTTAAAAATGTTTTGATCGTATCTATATATAACCCACCTAACTGGTAAATCGGCAGGAAGGAGAATCAAACCATTTTAAATATTATCGAAAATAACAATTTAAAATCATTTTTTTGGAAACTGGTCGTAGTTGCCCCTGTTAGGTAATAGATGAATTAATGACATTGAAAAAAGTTAAAAAATTACATATTATCACGACCACCCTCGGTACACATCTATGATATTTTGTTCTCACATGATTACCGTGTCTACACGGTTTGATCAAAGGAGAGTTTTTATTTTTAATTTGGTACCCAACGCCGCCTAGATTTGGTTGGTATCGTGGCTAACTGGTACGGTGTTGGATTGCCGAGAAACCATCTCGACACGATGACGACTCTCTCACGATGAACGCCCACAGAGGCCTCGTTGATATCATTGGTCATTCGGTCTTTAAATGCCGAAATTCCGGTTGTTTTATCATTATAATTTATAATATATTATTACGTATACATCTGTCAAGTACACGTTTTGCGGCGAGTTGATAAGCATAACACCTGCAGGTGTCGTCAATCCGACTATACGAAAAACATAAATTTAAAATATGTGACAAATAGTCGCTAATAACTCACTTCCCAGCTGCAAGTCGTGGTGTATTATTATTATAGTATGCACTCGAAAACAATGGTCTGACGCACAATAATGATAATAATAATATGATAGACCATTAATGTTTTTCCGTGTATAATACGTGCACTGTTCAAATCTAAAAATCGTGAGACATTTTTTCCGAAACCAAAAATCTACGACAGCCTTGAAATCATCGGATGGGTATTGTTCATATAATTTTATAACAATTATATGACCTTACCATGTGGCCGAGTTTGAAGTTTCAGTAACGTAATATAACGGGGGTAACTTTATAGACTGCCAAAATGTTTAAAAAACATTCGAGCCGTAGTAATAATATATCCGTATAAGTACTTATATACACAAATTTTTTTCGTGGAGAAGGGGATATTCAAAAATGTTCTGACATTTTTTTACACATCAGTTGTGTTTTTTGTTAGCTTTAATAAAACGCAAGCAGCTTATCGTTATAATTATTGTATCCATAAAACATTAATGTATAAGTACTGTTCCTCTGTTTTGGTTTTAAATACTTAATGGCGGAAAATAAACTAGACATTTTTTTGAGTACTACATAAAAGTCAAACTTTGGAAAAGTTGTTTAATGTTTATGATTTATAAGTATTTAGCATTTAGGTGTTTGGAATGCAGTGGTACAAGAGTAAGTACTCTGCAAAATGTTAGTCCACTATTCATACTTATAAAAACTTTAAATACTTATAAGGAGGGCTAGAATTTATATGCAACAGCATGTTTTTTTGCGATTTCTAATTATTGATTTTGTCAGTAATGTCTACGAATTACCTCATAATGAGATTAATGGTGGTGTTTTTACTTTCCATATTTTTACATATTTTGGATAAAATGCATATTGTTGCATATTTCGATTAGAATAATACGAAAAATACATGTTTTATAGAATATTTCAAAATTATTTTTTATAATTTAATATCAATATGCACCAAACTACATCATGTGATGTAGTTGAACGGAACTTCAGTCAATATAAATGAATACCACGATGCAATTGCCGATCATTTATATTCGAAAAATAAAATAAAATATGTGGTCGCAGCATGTAACCACGTATTT
>PVMI01071923.1:6583-17758 GCA_008528875.1 Aulacorthum solani | reverse complement strand
GTGATGGATTCAAACAATTTTAACTCAATAATATATCATTGAATAAACAAACGATTCTGAGTGAGGACTGTCAACCTATATTAATTATGAGATATTTTAATCGCATTATAAAATATTGATGCTAATTTATATATTATGCTATAAGTAATACGGGTTTGTAGTTAAACTCTTAAATTTTTGACAAAAACAAATTGCATATTATATTATTATTGTCATATGATAATTATTATAATATTACTATCTGTTATTAACTTAATATTAGCGTCAATATTGCTCATGGCAAAAATAGATTATAACAGTAATTTAAATATTTTGAAAGTTATATTCTGTATGGTTAATAATAATAATCGTACCTATAATTACAAAAAGTTTCAAGTCATTACGAATAATATTTTTGAATTTCAATATAATAACAAAAATCGTTATTCTCCATTTAAGTATCTAATTTCTTGAACATTTTAACTTAAAATATCTAAAAAAAAAAAAATTGTATACAGCCAATGTATTTTTGAGATTTTCATTTGTTATAAAAAAATGTATAACCTTATATTAAATTTCCCAGCCTTAGCAATTCACATAAACAATTTTATAGAGTAACATGTGTAATATCGCTTCGTTTATAATTTTAAAGTAATGTGAGTTTTGTATATAAATATTGATTGATCATAGAAACAATAGAGTGAATCTATTGACACTTAGTCTTTTTTATGAGTACTCGGGTATCATATTAGGTAGCTATAATGTTATAATGTTATGCATAAAATTGTTGTTTAACTTGAGTTAATATAATATAAAATATGAAGTAATAGCTCTTAATTTATTAAGAAGGTATATTGTGTCACGGTATGTTAAACACAATGAATGCCATGAAGAAAAATCAATGTTTTATTTGACCAGACGGTGAACGATGACATTATTATTGAACTAAGTTCCTAACGTTTTACCTACTAGCTGGCAGCTACCTTTTATAACACCATTGACGTCGTTTGCCCCCGGGATAACTGAGGTTAATACATATTTTTACTCGGAAATAAAACTATTTGAAATACATTTAATTCAACATTACCCATTGACATCATACAATTAGTTCGTATTAACTATTGTAAAATATATTTTGAGTGGATACATCGTACATGAAATTCTAAAAAATAAATCATACATTGCATTATACGCACACTGCATTCTATACAATATGGTACCTATAATTATATACATAATATAGGTATAAGGTACACTTGTAACTTTGAAAATGGAACTGTTCAATATAATTACTTCGTGAGCTGAGGAGTGTTCAATAAACTAGTTTTACTTTGCGGATCGACTGATGCTGGCAGTGATGTATAACCTATCTATATATATATATATACCTATATCACCGCCACATTTATTGTTTTGTGAGAACCTTGTAAGACCATAAGAGAAACAATGCAACATAAACCAAGAGCACAATGATGTCTGCTACATAAACCAATTTTCAAGCGAATATATTATTACATAGGTAGGTCCCTACCTACAACCGTTCGATATAATACGGTCGCGTCTCGCATGTCGCAGTCGTCATACTCGTATTATACAACATTGTGGTAGATCAGTGACAGTGTACGACCGTTACCGATGGAAAAATATAAAACGATCACAGTTAGGTATGATAATTAAAATGTGTGGGTATAATGTACTTGTATGTGGATGTGGCAACGCTGTAATAAAAAAAAGTAATGGTAAAAACGTAGGTAAACACGATCGTATTTTGACACAATCGTGTAGTCGATAACGACTTGCGACAGTTTGCAATCATACAACCTATATAGCGTAATTTACGTTATTATCATTTATCGTTCATAAAATATATTGTGAATTCCATCGTACCCAGTATGTACTAAGTAGAATATTCCTAATAGTTTTATATACACATGTACTACCAAGATGAAATATTAAAAAAATAATTTTGAAATAGGTTTAAATTACAAAATTATTTTTTGTGTGATCTTTAAAAAAATTATCGAAACATTTATCCATTGAGTAATAAATGTTTTTATATTAATATTAATTAATATGTTTACTTATTTAGTATTTATTATTATTATTATAGATATCGGATATCATTATTGACTAGTTGCTCCAATAACAAAATAAATAAATAATTACCTTAAAAAATAATGCTTATTGTCATGTTTTTCTACAAGATAATTCATCAATAAATTATTCATAGGAATTATTTCCAACTTTTTCAAAACAAAAAAAAGCATGAAAATTATGAAATGTGTACTTATTACAAACATAAACATTACAATGAATGAATGAATGAATGAAATATAAATGATATATAATCGTAACTTAACAGTTAAAATAATGAATTCACCTCAATAAATTATTTACATTCCATTAAGGGGTTTTCACTGTTTGTTCATATAGCGATATTTCTATGCGGATACATTTTGTTAAGTAAAGCATAATATTTTTGTTGAATATAAATATATTCAAAATTTTCTTGTATAATTCTTAGTAAGATCGAAAGTTGTGTTTGTAAATTTGTTAATTAATTTGAGATAATGATAGCGGTCGTTTTCGATTAGCTATGCATTTTTCCTTAAAAGTAAAGTAAAACTACAGAACCATGAAAAATGTTGAAGAAATCTCAGTAATTGCTGTTTTAAGTTTTTTAACTGGTAACAGTTCCGATTAGATACGAATACGATGATTTATCGCTTTTAAATTTATATATTAATGGTATAATATACCATTAACCTGTATGTCACTTATAAGGTGATCGAAGCGAGACGAGTTCCTAACCTATGTCTATACATTTTTTATTTAAATTATTAAATGTTTAAATATGTGTATTAAGATATAATACGTGGGTATAAAATAAGTGATAAAATAAATTAAAAAGTATTTTATACGATTTTTTCTTCTTAAAAAATTACGATCTAATAAGGACCTAGGATCGTTTTGGTTTTAAAGAACCAAATTGAACTGTTCAAACATTTGTTACCTACTCCTTGGATTAAAGTAACATTTTACTATTTTATTTTATTAGAAATATGCATTTATTTCGTTTTAGTTTTGTTATCTTTATTAAGTGGCTTTTAAATGATGGAAACAGCACTAAGTTCATGAGTCATTTTCCCATTTAGATAATTTATTACGCATTACTATTACAATATTATTAAAATTCAAACTATAGTAAATTAGTAAATATTTACATAAATATCGGAATCATAGTATAGATTAAAAATATAAATCCACACCAACTAGGTACTCATTTTTTACTCACTTGGAACCTGTTATAGGTTTACATTTATAATGTGTATAATGGTTACAGTAGCCAACAATAATCTCTTAACTGAATAGGTAATTGGAATCTGATATTTATTAATTATTAGAAAATTTCCCCTCATAAACATATTAGCACAACCATAACAGAAACATATGAAATACATGCAACAAATTTGTTGGTAACTTGTTGGACATTGTTGGATTACTCCCAAACTTTGTTGAACTTTGTTTTTGCTGATAGAGTTTTAGATAGAATGTAATAATGTCTAAAAATGTTTGGAGTGGTCCAACAATGTTTAGCAAATTAAGCTCAACATTTCTTATTAGAGTGAAATTTTGATGATACAAAATTGTGCTGTTGGAGTATGGTTAGCAGCACAAATGTGTGGGCATAAATTAAGTCCAACAAAGTCTGGGAATAATCCAATAATGTCCAAAGAGTTATCAACAAATTTGTTGCATATATTTCAAGTGTCTGTTATGTTTGTGATGCTAACTTTATAATGTAGAGAATTCTCATTACTTATACTCTGCAGTGGGCTGTAGAATTAGGTATATGCTATGTATTTAAAAAATTGAAAATATACCAACGCTATGGTTGTTCCAGGTAAATTGAATATTTAATACAAACACTTATTTATAAAATACAAAACTCTATAAGATACATATTAATCAAATGTTGAGAGCAAGTATGGTAAGGGAATAGACAACAGATTTCAATGTTTAAAAGAAAAACACCCTAATACTTAATATAAATCATATTTAAAAAGTAATAATCAAATTTTGGGTAATTATGAATACGACAAATTATTTATATTATATTATATTCATTATTTCTGAAATTTCTTGCAGGTTAGGTATAACTCCAGTCTATTCTACATGTACTGAAATTTGGAGTAATTCAATAATGTTAATAATAATAATAATTAATAATCAGGTAAAAACTAATATTTTTCATTTAATACTTTGAGTTGTATATTAATTGTGTTTAAATATCGTATACAGCCGTTACGCCGTGGGTACTCAAATAATTACACGATTATTCTATGGGTAATATAGTTAGGTTTTACTTATTCGTTGTTCCTCATTAGCATCTACTTATAACAATAAAAGTGTTAGGATTCTGACTTTTTACGCTGAAAACAATAAAATACGTGCATACGCATAGTATAATATGTGTTTGCATGACGTAGGTATGTACGTATATGTTTGTATGTATGTATGCATCTATGTATGTTTGTATGTTTGCATTTATGTATGTATGTATATATGTATGTATGTATGTATGTATGTATGTACATGTACGCAGCGTAGTATGCAATTATTTATTTTTTAAATATGCATTTGGGAATTAATTTTTTTTAATAATTTGAAAAAATATACTTTATCTTGTTAATCATTATGAACATTTATTTTTATTTTTTAATTTAATTATAAATATTCATCATTAATATGTTAATTATATATGCAATAAAAAACAGTAATATATTAAATTCATAGTACGTTCAAAATATAGAGGAGCGCTTAAGTGGGTGCAATAACTCAATATTTTTAAATTAAATATCCGTTTGACTATTGAAGTATTTTTTTTTTTTTTTTGATTTAAGAATTCCGCATTAGTATTTACTTAAGACAATAATAACATAATAGTTCTGAATTTTTATACTAAAAAAAACAATATAATTGTGAGCATTGTTTGACATGTGTATGTAATATGTATGTATATATGTATATATGTATATACATGTATGTAGTAGTGTGCAATTATTTATTTTTTAAATATGCGTTTGAAAATTAAATTTTCACAAAAATATGCATTATCTTGTTTATTTTTATGAACATTTTTACATTTTTTAGCATTTTTTTTTTCTTATCCATACATCTATATTCTATATCTCCAATAAGAGAATTAAATTAAAAAAAAACACTTTTTAAATTTATAGTATGATTCAATATATAAACGAACGTTATTGTTATAAATGTCCCTTCTAGGTATTAACTATGATATTTTAGATTCTGAACGTAGCAATTAATGTATTGAATTTACAATGAAGTGGGGTTTTTTTTTATTTGTGTCTATCATTACATTTTGGGGCAGTAAAAATGCTTCGATTTTTTACTTCAGTATCTTTTCTAGAAGGGAATTTCATGGAGTTGGTACTTTTGGTAGTAAAAAATAAAATCAGTTCTTAATAGTTTTAAAAAGTATCTGGTAAAACAAGCAAATGTTAAGAAAAACTGATATTTTTATCCAAAATCTTCTTTTTTTATTTTTTTTTAAATTGGTTATTTTTTGGTGTAACTCTAAATAAAATAACCGTAGATCTTGAAATATTCACTGAATGTTAATTTTGGCATTTTCTATTCGCAAAAAAATGTTCAAAATATTTTGACTATTTTTGAGCTATTTACCTACAGGAAAAAGAACATTTCTTGACGAACAATCCGCGAATCTACACATTAAGAAAGTATTTTAATTTATTGATAGGGGTAGTAATGGTACTTTTTAAACGTTAAATGAACTTGAAATACTAAATACTCGATTAAGTATTTAGCGATATTTATAAATACGACCAATAATAAACCCCATAAAAAATAATTTTAAGAATATCGTATATTACTACAACTATTGGATTAATTGAAAATTAAACACAAAAAAGCAAAAAGACATTTATAAGCAAAAAAAGGTAAAAAAAATACATCCATTACCTTAAATATTAAATTAAACACATATTTACATAAAAATCATTTTTCTATTATTATTAAAAAAAGTGGCTTTTGCCTTCAAATCCGAGCACAACATAACAAATTTGTATTGAGCCGAAGTGTAAAACTTATTTTGTGTTACGAGCTTTTTTATTAGATTGAATTGATCAATTATACAAAGTGAATGTATAAGACCATTATAACATTAACTGTGTTTGTTGGTATGTTAGTTTTTTACGATGTGAAAACGTATGAATATGTAAAATATTATAATTTAAAAATATATATTCATAACTTGTTCTTACCTGCTCTTACCTTTAAGTTTGATAAGATGCCAATTCACCTTAATATTAAAGCTTACAATACAAAATTGATTCTGCTGAATTTACTAGTTTGTACATTTGTAAGATATTATGAAAAATGTATATATTGTAATTTGTAACAGTGTTGAAGTCCTCTTGCAATATTCAGCTTGAATATTTGTTTTCTCATCCTATACTCTGTCAATAATGCACCTATACCACATGCTTCTGACTGTACTGCCGTCAATAGGTACTATGTATTATGTCAGTGCAAAATACGTAATACAGAGCTAAAAAACTTGAATAAATAAATAATACTATTTCAATAGTCGACAGTTTAGGCTAACTTTCCAATTTAATTACATATTTTATATCAACTGTTTGACCTAGATGTAAATAAAAATACCAACCGAAACCATAAAACATATGAAGATTGAATTTAATTGACCATAATAATATGTGTGAGAAACCAATTCACATTTTTAATTTTATTTATAAACGTTATTATTTTATTTCAATCAAAACAAATTTGTGATAATGAATAGTGGTTACAAGAAAATAAAAATAAATAAATTATTTTATTTTATTCTACAAAGATCATAGCTCATTGGTCGTCTTGATAAATGATAATTAACATTTAATGATAGGTATTTTTTAATAGTACACAATTCATAAAAACTACATTTATTTATAAATATTATTAGTATAATATACATTTATAATTTATGCATACATACGATTAGCTCATTTGATTAAATATTAATTTATATAAAATTATGCAAGACTCCTTCATATTAGAGATATTATACATTTATACTTAAACATGGTGTAATATAGGTATAGGTAGTAACTAGTAGGTACTTCCTATACCATTAATTTAGTTATTACGCTATAAACGTAGGTACGTATCAAATAAAAAACAAAATTAATGTGATCTATTAAAAATATTTTGTCTTTATTTATACTTTGATCTAAAATCTAAAAACTAAATCTCATTTTCAATTCTTATTTATCCCTAAAAATGATTGATATCCAGCTTATACAGTTGTCTAATAATTAATATAGTTGTGTATAAGTATATTATTATGTGTCTACCTTACCAATTAAAAATTGAATATAATTAATTGTAAATGTGGGTATCTATAACACTTTATAGTTTATATGATTAAGTTTTGGAATTTTCGTTAGATAATCCAAATTCCAGTACGTGTTTGACCACTGTTCGATTCACACGTGTATAATCTTATCACGTTTTATGTTAATATATAGCTTCCGATAGTAGTAGAACAATATTATCACCAATGTATACATGTGTTATATTTCGATACACCTCACTGCTTACGCACTCATTTTGGGTAAAACATTAACATTATGCATCAGATACAGTTAAATGAAAACCAGTACCTATACTGAGCAAAACTCGAATGAATTGGGGATGAGGGCAAAAAAAAAAAATCATACATTTAATTCACAACCCAATAACATTTATTTATATTTTAATAAAATTATACAATTTTTAATATAGTTGTATTTTTTTTAAATAGTTGTATACTTGTATTATAAAACTGTTTTATAATGCATAATAATATTTTTATTTTAATTACTTAGATGTAATATGTATAAATTAAATATATTTATGTGTTTTGTAAAAATATGCATGCGTTAATGTGCAATTGTCACTGCACTTATTATTTTAATGTTGTCTATGATATTTTTAGGAATTGTTTATTTTATTTAATCATGGTCCGAAGGCCACTCAATGCAGTTTGATCATACATTTGGTGTGACTGGTTTGTTCTATACAGGGTGTATCTAACAGAAATATCAGTTAAATAAAAACAATAAATTGATACTCAGGTATGATAAAAATTATGAAAATTATACGAATAGTAAATAATTAAAATTTTCTTATGTCAGGAAATTCCTAAAAAGGATATTTTTAAATAAATTATTACGTTTCAAATTATTTTGCTCTAAAAAATTATTGATATTTTAAAATATTGGAAAAAATAAACTTCTTGGCTTAAATAAATGTTTGACTATCAAAATCCGTCTAGAAATTAGATTTATAAATTGACTTTTTGGAATGTTTTAATATACAGAAGAACAAAAGTTATTTCATTAATCAGGTTTTTCTGTTACACTCTGTATAGACTACACTAGACTAATACATTATACTATGATTGACTGATGCTAATTTACAACTTAACACATTATATTATTATGTTATGTGAGAAATTGGGCAGTTTATATTTGCCCACTAATAAGCTTTTATGTATTTAAAAAAAATATTTTTTATACATTTAAACTACAAATTTAATATTGATGAGTGTTTGGGAAATATATTAGAATGTTAGCATGTTCAATGTTTATTTATTCACTTTTGAGTTTTGGGTTAATTTTATTTTGTTTATTTAGGTCTTTACCTTTTGGACTTTGAGTGGAGCGATAATGTAGTTATTATAGTTATTGCAATGATGTATATTTTATTTTTTGTGTTTGTCATTCCCTTTAGGAGCACTAATAATTTAATTTTCAAGCTGAATGGTTATTTCTGGTGTATATTAGATTTAATAGGTACTTAGATTAGGCCAAGAGTAATAAGTTCCAAGTACTCTTCAAAATAATTGGGAAAAACATGAATTTTTACTCAAAATTTGTTATTGACAATTTTATTTTTTTGCTGTACTTAATTGAAAAATGAATAACTATAGTATTGGACATTTTCACCAAATAGCTAGATTATCATGTAATAGACATAATATGATATGATTTTCAAAATATTTTGTGCTATTTATAGATATTTGAAATATTTGATTTTTCTTTTAGTTTTTTTTTAGATTTAGTTATGTATAGTGGACCACAAAGGAATTTTAAGAACACATGTGTTACCATTTTACCACATGTGTCGCATGTAAATACCACATGCTTTTTTTATTTTTGTAAAAAATTGTATTTCTCCGCTCAACAATTATGCTCTCAGCGCAGTTATTTGAAAATATATTTTTAATTTGATATTAAATATTTCAGAATAGCTTGATGACTTAGCAAAACAATACTTAAAAAATCAGTTAATCATTATAGTCACATAAATTAACCATTGTAGTTTACACACAAACTTCCTTGTCATACCAATTAGCTTACCCTTCGAATACACACGCAGTTTCAATACTTGGTAATCTGTCTGGACGCCACTGGAGTTAATGATAAAATTATTGTTTGTGAGTGAAAATCATTAACATTTGATGCAAGGTTCTTCATAAGTTGTTCTTACCGCAATTAAAAATATCGAAATTATATAGTTTTTTTTTTAATAAGCACACCTACATACCTAATTATAACGAAATTATTACGGAATCCGTCAAAAAGAAACATGTTATTTTGTAGAGTTGAAAATGCATAGCATTTTTAATTTAAACACCGAGCCGAAGACTAGAAAATTCCTCTAGATTTTTTTAACTAACCACAAACTTATATTTATTCACACCGTTGGTAATACTTGGTATTAACTTATAAGTTACGTAATGATAAATAGTTATATTATAATAATTATATGCTATATAAGTTTTTGGTAAAAATAGTTCAACCTACCCCTTATTACTAATGGAAAACTATATTACTCATATAATTAATATAGATACATACTCTGTGTCTAACGATAAAGGTAACACGAAATATTTTGAACACATGACACTGAATTTCATTCGGGATTCTTTAAATTTTTATTTCAGGGCATCAGGGCATATGGGAAAATAAAACAATTTTTTTTTACAGCATCTCATTATTTGACCGACTTAATGTGTAATTATTTTTTTTTGTAAATGTTGGCATAAATAGTTTTTTTCCATCTTAAAATGGACTTATTGAGAGTGAATTCAAGTTTCAATTTATGCATGTAGTATTTATTGTATTTTTAATAATCTATTAACGATTTTATAAAGATTCATGCGATTTTGTGTGATTTTTTTAATAACTTTGTTGTTGTGTCATACAAGTACGAATTCACATGAAACTTAGTAGCTCCATAATCGATCAAAAATATGAAAAAAAAATAATTCAATTTAAATTTGAATTAAAAGTGAAATTCAAATTCAAAAAAATGTTGTTTTGCATATACGCTAAATTTTTTTAATAAACTAAATTTAAAAAAAATAAGTGTAATATTAAGTTCATTAAATGTACGGTCACGTGTTTGAAATAGTTTGTGTTGCATTTATCGAACAACACACTGTACCTATAATAAGATATCCTTAAAAATATATGCTGACAGACGGTATCCACTCAATGCGTCGATATCGTTTTCATCGATACAATAATTGAATTAAAATTAATCACATCCATTACAGTGACCTACTCAACGACGAGGTACATTCAACAACTATATACTAATAATTAAGAGGACGTCTGCAAACCCACACGTGTTTTTTCCGTCTTACAAATGTGGAACATAGTACATTTTTGATCTATAGATCCAGTTTTAGGTTGTTACTTTAATATTAGATTAAAATGACAATTATCAAACGTTCAAACATAAAGCTATGAATATTATCTATGTTCTGTTGTTGGATTTTTATATTTTAATTTTTAAGTTAGTTATGAGCATTTTTAAATTTTTAAAACCATCGTACAAAACCAACGAGATAATAGATATAATAATAATAACAATAATACTTATTTATTTGCTAATAAGTCTAAAGCATTGCTGAACCACTATAATATATTTAAGGTAACTACACATACTTGCCTAATTTACTTTAGTATGTTATGAGTTAGTAAGACGAAAATAACACGTGTGAGACTATGGGTACGACGACATCCGCTTAAGTATGCCTTATACATATTATACTTCCATCCTTTTTATATATCTTTTTAATTTATAGTATATAATATA
>PVMI01071921.1:0-10234 GCA_008528875.1 Aulacorthum solani | reverse complement strand
ATTTGAAATATTATAAGACCTGATTTAATTCATAAATTCGAGTAAGTACATTTATAATTTGAGTTTGATATTACATTTTTAATAAGATCTAAATTTTAAGAACCTTGGTTCTAAGAAAAGTGATTTAGAAAATACTACCTAGTATACCAAAGTACAAAATGTAATGCTGCAGAGAATTATATGTTTTAGTATAAATAGTACAATATCTGTAGACATTGACGTATATTGTTGTATTGTTAAGTACATTATAAATAAAAAAATATATAATTTTAAAATTAAATTAATTCTGTTCTATTTACAATATACGTTTATATTGTTGTAATATTATATTTCTTTTTATTCACTCAACTCCGTTTACACTTTTATTTCAGTTTCTCGATAAAGTTTTCATCTTATAATATTGAATCAACTTTATAAATATGAATCAAAAGAATCACAATAGTACTTTTGATAAAATAATCAAAAATTTTTTTTTTTACAATCTAAATTCATAAATTTAAATTGTATATAAATAAACATTATGTATTACGAGGAACTGCATTTTTAAAGTTGTAGGATATTTAAATTGTATTCTTCTTCGCCATAGATTTAAACATCTGATGTTACATAACTTACATAAAATAATACTATAATACACACTATTACTTAATTAAAAGTAAAAAAAGGGCGAACAAGTAGATGTCGCTCTGCTGTACAGTAGGTTACAAGTAGGTTACTGTAATAGATGATATTAAATTTGAATCCGATGAAATGATATTATTGTATAATATGAAAAACGATTCTGAACGGAGACGGTATGAAAGTCTAGGATATTTTAAATTATATATTGATATTGTTATTGTACGGTAGCTATATCGCGATTTAAGACACGGAATAAGATATAGTATATTAAATAGTAAGATTATTAATTATCGGGTAACGGGTTATTTAAATATTGTATTGTAATGGCCGAATATTATTTTAAACAGTGTTTTACAAAAATGTCACTCATTAGTATATTTAAAAAAGCGAGGTGCATGATAACGGTAGCTTTTAAATTGAAGCCATAAAAACGTTATGTTTACCAAAAAAAAAAATTTTATAAATTCATTAGGCGTGATCTTTAGAAAAATGAATCCAGCCCTATAAGTATAAATAAATATCTAATGTCCTGATTAATGTGTTAACAATTAAATAAAAAGCTAAATTAAATTTAAGCTCTTGGGGTATGAAATACAACAAAAATCTACCTGATCGCATAATCACAAGCTAGTCTCACAGGCAACTCAAGGCGAAATGGCTATAATTATATAATATAATCGAACGTGTCCAGGCTCACTTATTGACCAACGTAGAGCATATACAATGATAGCTTAAGGCTTGCATTTTCACGGTACCTTCCTACCACCACTTAAGTGTGCACTTAAATAGCATTTTTCAAAATCCACATTTAAAGTGGCAATAGTGTTTTGAAATTCAAGATGATCGATGTAAATGTTTTAGTTTTGTGCACCAGAACCAAGCATTAAATAACGAATTAAACAATGTTTGAATCATATAGAGTTGACTTATTAATAACTGACAACGAATTTCACGGGTTCAGATAGTAATAAATATAATCCAACCTTTTGCATAGTGGTACCCAACTGAAAAAAAATTTGATTAGATCTTATCCCTCTCACCGTCAGTCTATAATTAATATAATAATAATAACAATAATATATTATTGTATCACATTGTATACGTTTTAATACTCACTTCGGTTGAACCATACGAAGAACCATACGTCGTTATGATGTTTTCGCATTGGTTATTATTACGACGAGCTGTTTAATTATCTGAGTTCGCTATGCAGTGCATGTAAATAAGAGGATGGGAGGCTGTTATAACGAACACGACACGTCACAAAAAGCGAAAATTACACAAACACGACCGTCATCGGTGCAGCAGTAACACGGCGCTTTCATATACTCAAAAACACGAAAAAGCAGTATCCGCCAAACCGTGAAATCAACTGAGATCTTGTCTCAGTAAGATAATAATAATTGTTCAAAAAATAAATCATTTGTAGTGTAATGTTCACTATAAATATAATATTCCAGCCAGAACCACACACGATATGAACCTATGCCACACCCACCGAGTTATTGTATTTTAGTGTCCGTCGTCAGATTCAAATTGTTATTCTCGATAAAAGTCCTTCTAGATAATTCGTTATTGTAATTATTTATTATTAGATAGTCCCGTCCACAATCAATTCCAATGTTTGAGTAACATAAATAGTAATTTATATTATATTATCATGTGCACTTATTATAATATAGGTATATATATATATATATTGTACACCAACGATTGCCACCACTGCGGTGGATTATGTCGTTCTGCCTAGTGTCCTATTGTGTATATAATGGCGTATACATGTACCTAGGTATTCACGGTAACGCTCAGCGACTAAACCTCCCCGATTCCGCTTAATAACAGCACAACAGATTAGCGAGCGGAAGCTTATTTCCCGTTTGTGGGCGTGCGTGTGCTTGAGCTCAAACACAATTACACAATAATGCGGACGAGAGCAAAATATAGAGACCGACTTGAATTATTCGAGTCGAATATCGGAGTCTCTCGAATGTGTACGCTGCTTATAGGTACCGCGACAACGAACGTCCCTCTGCTTCCATCGCTTCTGTCATCTGAACCCTGAAATCGAGTGTCGTTTCATAACTGTCTGCGAGAAGATTTTACTTTCACCGAAATAATTACTGTGTAATTATAATATACATTCAATTATTATTATTATTACTATTATTATTATTATTTTTATTATTATGATTATGACTATTATTACGCGTCGAGCGCGTAAGTAACTATATTTACTGCATTTGTATGATTTATTATCTTCGATTATCGTTATTTTGATGTTAATATTAATTATATTATTAGTATCGTTATAATTTAATATACTTAATATATTTAGTGACATTAGCCGAGATGATGAACCGACATCATAATATAGGTACCTTTATTATAATATTATTATACTAATTAATCACAAAGTAAATTACATTATATTTTTCTGTTGTTACACATGATACTCATCAGTCATCATATTATTGTCATTTTCATATGATGAATTTTTAACAATATTTTGCAAATATAATGTTCTCTTCACTGATAATTATTTACGTAAAACATTCCAAACCCCAATGAAAGCTTGTTTATTAAGCTGTTGAAAATCATAAACTCTCTATAACATCCTTTCTATTCTATTATATAAAACACTATATTTGTTATTTCATAATTTAAACTGTAATAACATGTAATATAATTTTAACACATTTTAAGTTACATAAATAATAATAATAACGAATATATATAAATAATTGATAATATATAATATAGTTATTATTTTTCGGTGTTTATTTGTTCTCACATATCGTTATAGAACTCATTTTTTTAACTATGAAGAGTATTATTTGAGAGTACCTATAAGTATTAGACCCGTTTGTTTCAAAATAGTGAGGTGACTATTAAGTATGTGTTTGGTACAAGTTATTATAAAAATAAACAAACGAAAACCATGACTAATGAATTCGTAGTACAATTTATAATGCACTGTCAATATTGAAAATAATTTGTCTTTTTTAAGCCGACTTCTTGGCTGGCACACTGACGCTCGAGAATGACTGTCAAGGGTAAATAAAAGTTCTCAGGTTAAGTTCATGTTTGAATTTCTCATTCTATGATCTTTTGTATAACTTTCTACTGATTTTACACTGAACCATCTTGTTTTAGTAATGACGAAATCAACTAATGAGAACCCATCGTTCTAATATTGTTGACTTTTAATTTTATGTCGTACTCTCTACTAACTATTTGTACTATAATATGCATAATTTGCTTATTATTGTAATTCTTTATCATTCCTATTGGTTATTAGGTACTTAGTAATATTATTTTCTTTGAGGCTTATGTTAAGTTGTATGATTATAATTATAATATTATCTGTATGATATGGGTGGTCACTGGCCTGTCTTGTTTTTCTTAATAAGTAAATAAATCAATATACAATCAACTGCGTTGTATGTACCAATGTTATAAGACTTATGTCCACATACATGATTTGCCAAAAACATTATGCGATTTTTTTGTGATTCAAATATTCCCAATGTGCATTATTATAGATTTTTATAAGTCTAGTTTTCGGATACATATATTTGAACTCTACATAAACCATCAAAGTGGTTGTATTCTCCACCGAAAAAGTTTCCAATGGAAAAAATATATAATACTTTAAAACCAAAAGTTTCCTTGCTGAATTTAGAACATTCATATAATGTAGGTCACGGCTGGTGGTATTTATAAGATGAAAATAGATACTATCAAAAATATTTATTCTTCTTATTTCATTTATAGTGTAAAATATCAAACAACATATTTTTTAATTTTCTTCTATTCTATATTATATTTTACTTTAATAATTTATACTCATCACAATAATACATCAATTACGATTTAAAGATGATAGGAAAACATTTCTGGGATCCCAACTATTGTTAGTTTAGACTAAAAGTTTGATAGGTTCTTAAATAAAAATACTGAGTTTTCGTGTACGACTTACAATGGTGTACGGCACTACATAAAGAGTAGACTGTTTTATCAGACTGCATATTGTATTACAAGAACAAGAATTTTTGTTTCTCTAGCTTAATTTTATTAATTTTCCGAAAACATTTCGGCTGTTTACATAAACTGCATAACTTCATTTGTCCCCCAACAATCATCACGGTCATCATATAACTTAATAGTATTTTTTATATGTGTATGTATTATCTATAGTTTGTGTATCTACGCCTTTGAGGTATTCTCGTGATTTTTCACTCTGATCGTGAGTAGGATGTAGGTTTGGAAGTATCAGGTCAAAGCAAAAATCGCATAAGCATGAGCTGTGTGTGTGTTTGTGTTGACCTGAAATTATTATAGTCCGTTATGAAAAAGAAAATTTTAATTTAAAACTTCTTTGACACCGAAGCCGGTCGGTATATATAGTTCACTCACGTCTCAGCGGTCCCCATCTGTAGTATTTGTCTGTACATTTTCACACACTCACACGCACCGCAAACATATGCTTGGTACTCACACAGGCGTAAATATTTAGAGCAATTATGACGGTGTTACTGCGCTTTTGTGAACTTTTTTAATATTACTAGGGCGACACCCATGCAGTTTAAGTATAGGTATACGTTATAGTATATTAAATTATGTATATACATACATAGTATTATACAGCTGCAGCTAGCCGAATAAGTTTTTATTTAATTATGTTTATATTATACAATATACATTATTAAAATATTGCGTATATATTAAATTTTCTTTTACCGTTATCCCTGTCGTCTTCATTATTATTATTATTATTATTATTATTATTAAAATCACTTAATTAAAAAGGGTGACCGGCTGTTGCGTTTTTGACAGAAATAGAGCGTTGCTCAACGGCCGTAAAGAAATGTGAGACTGTGGTAGCGATTGGTAAGGGATGAGTGAGGTTGTAGAAGGACGATGGTGTTCGTTTTACGTGGTGACGTTGAACAGCAGTGTCCAGGGGTAGGAGATGAATTATTTATAAATTAATTCGCTAGGGCTCGTGTCGGTCTTGAAATTGGTTTTCAAAACAATGAACTCTCTCTCGAAAATCTCGTCTCCACCAATCGGTCACTAATCCTCACACCATCCCCTCAGAATCGCTTTGAAGATAGTTACTTATAATAATAGTACCTATTATTGTTTAAGTGAAATAAATTTATGACATTTTAAATTGCTATAGCTTAAGCAATTAGGTGCGTCGCATCTTTATAACATATGTAGTCTTGAGTTTGATTTCTAAGGATATGTTTTACATGTATATATATAAGCCATTATTTATAAAATATTACTTATATGGGTTTTGAAATACATTATTTATTTTTTTCATTTACAATTCAAACCAATATTTTAGTTATAAAAATGTATTATGGCTAAATTAGTTATGCAGTCTCTTAAATTTACCATCAACAATTTCACAAACTAGAAGATATTACCAAAAAAATATACACTTTACTTTTACTTACAAGTATGACCACATACAATAAACGTGTTTTTTAAAATGCGTTATTATGATTATAATTAAAATTGGTATTTCATAAAACTATATTGATTGACTGCCAGAAAATAACATGACAACACTAAATTAAAATAACTTCAAACTGAGATAGACAATAATAAGTCAATAGGTATATATTATGTTTTAATATTTTTTTAGAATTTTGTATTTTAATTACTTTGTAGCTTGTCTAAATCAAATAATGATAAGTGTTTAAAATATGTATTTATCTTTGAGTTTGTCATCATGTTTTGAAGTAAGAAAATAAATTCTCTAACTTTCAACATGAATGGTGATTTCTGGTTGAAAATTTGATGTAGTTTGTATTATGAATAAAATCAACGTTCTTTGCAGTATTGTTTCTTGTAAAATATAAAATTTAAATGTCTTGTCTCATAAAATATTTTGTTTCTCGACTGAAACAATTCTATAAACATGTCTTGACAATAGTACTAAGTTTAACTTATCACATTTTATTTGTAAGTATTAAATTTATTTGAATTCTTTAAGTATTTAAAATAAAATGCATTCAAAATAAAATCTCTGAAACCGTCTTGGAGAAAACATTTTGAATCTAAAAAAATTCGTAATTTTAAATTCTTTTAAAATTATACTCCACATAATAAAACAAACACATTTTCTTAATTTTTAAATAAGGCTTATTATGTTATGAAAATGTTGTATTCATTTATTTGTTTTTTTTTTGTAACAAATCAAAACTGTCTAAATTATACCACAAATAACGATGATACCTTTAAATATTTTTTTTTCATTTCATCGCCCGCATGAAATAAACGATACCCACGTCATGTCATTATACTTTTAAACATTATGCTGTTAAACATGCACTATTAAAGTATGTATGAAGAATTAAGAAATTTAAATGAAAATGTGTTCTCGATATTTAAATGTGCGTTAACGGTGAACATAATTTTATTTTCATTCTGTGAATATTAATAACACGCATGTGTGTAATTGTGACTAAACTTTTATTCAGGTATAGCATTTCTTAATGCTATGAATTTCATAAACATATTTCTTTTCCAAGCTTAGTTTAAATCCCAACTTTATCATATTTGTATGTCACAATAACTAATATTATAACTATTCACTCATGGTTGTTTTGTTTTGTAGAAGAAAAAGAAGAACCGCTTTTTATTCAAAACCCTGGAGTAAGTTATGAGAGTAACTGTGTTGCATTTAGGTACAGTGTACTCAAGAAATAAATTACAAAACCTCAGCTAATAATAATATATATTATATGGTTTATACCATCTCTTATTAGTTTTTTTCTTTTTTCCGGTACAATATCCCGGTGATAATATTATTCTCTGTGATAATGTCCAACTTTTAATATGATATATTTTTAAATAATATATTTTGTTTGATTTGAGCAGCTTGCATAAAATAATATTTTTATACTTTGATAGTTTCAAGTACCTGATTGCAATTCCTACAGAGTTTTTATTAAAAATGTTCTTCTCATCTTGTGTTATAATAATCTTTGTATAATAATCTAGGCCGATGACATCACATTAGTACTCGTAAAATATATGTCAGGTCAATCAGAGCACCGGCGAGTCACAGGAGATGTGCAAGGTTCTTGAATTTATTATGAAATCGATTCAAAACTATACGTTCATTACAAACTGAAAATATATATTACTTTACGTAAGTTTATAGTGCAATTCAGAAAACATCGCTAAAGGAGTGTTCGGGGAGGATGCATAAAGTGGTGAGTGGTCTCTCGTATACACTAATGACCGATATCGGTGACATCAACATATCGTTTGAAATCGCCGTTCAGTTATGCCGTGTCAGAGGTTTTATACGCCCGACCAGATTAATTAATCGTCGACGACAGTCATGTTCTGACCTACATTTTTATGATGGAGTTAAAAAGAGTAAAATCACATGAAATCCAAGCAGGATACTCGTATTCTGATACCGATAGTTCAATTTATTTTATTTATCACTAAAAATACATTTATTCGCACCGATCTAAAACTGTCTTAACTCCATCGTGTTGTAATTAACGTAGGTATATATTTTACATTATAATAGTATGACTTATTCGTATAACAATATTACGGTTTTATCATCAATGGAATCGGAGCTAGAATTACATTTAAGTCACTATATATGGTATAAGTGTATGGACTTGGTTTGATCAAAAGTAATTTGTCATATGGTAATAATAATATTCTAAACTAATATTCTAACCGTCGTTGAGTTTTATTTATTATACCGCCGGGGACAATTATATTAATACATTTCATGCGTCCGAATTAATATAATATAAAACCAATTGAGCTAATGTTTAAAGTAATACTTGAATACATCTAGGAAATTTATGTTCTGCTAAAATATAATATTACTTTATGTCGTGAATACATTTATTTTGTGATTTTTTTTTACAATAAACCAAATATACTGTATTTTAAAACAATATATTCATATTCTATTGTAAAAAAAAAACAATAATAAAACAGGTTACCATACTGTGTTATAAATTCAAAGTTAGGCGGGCGAGACCCTTTCTAGTTCCTTTTGACATTTATACCCAACAGTCAGTCCTTTATGCGCATAATATATCATCCTTACAGAGTTTATGATTTTCCAAATTGCCCAGAGTAGTGGTTTGTGTCCGCCAGCGTCTGGGCTACCATTTAATTGTAAAACAATGGTAACCCACTGAAATCATTCGGTCACGTAGAGAAAACGAAAAATTTAAATAACAAATTGGATGTATGCTAACGACTTTGATAAATTGCAGTAATTGTGAATGCAATTAAATGTTATAAGTCTTCGAAGTTTCATCTCTGGTTTTTAGTGTATATTAATTATTTTACATTTTAATGTTTGATTTACATTTGGCTAATTTAATTTTTTTTTAAATTTAAATTAAAAACAGTTTAATACACACAATTTTGCACAAATGTAGTTTGTTTTGGATTTATTTAACTGTTTTATATTAAGCAAAAATAATATCACTGCAGGATGTAAAAATATACGAACACAAAATAAAATTGGAAAATGTTTTCATTGAATTAAAATCGAAATTAAGATGAAACAAAATAAGAGTTATTATTGTTTACTTAAAATGTTTTATTAAAAAAAACCATCGTTCGATAGGGCCCAGTGTCAGTTGCCAGTACACAAAATAAAATTATACAACAATAATAACCGACATCGTACAAGGTTATTAAACGTTTCTTAGAAAGCTCTCGTTTTAAACTTACAAGTACCTACAGATTTATTCATTCGCATTCGTAGAATATCGTCGGTCATAAATAATACAAAATAATAATACAAAATTATCTGAATAATTGAAAAACTAGTTTGTAGTTACTAAAACTATAGCTATGTTAAGACAAGAGCTACCTACCCAGTCTACCAATTTGGCTTTTGGAATTGATTCGATCGCAATAGTATTATTATTACGGCGGTGCTTTTCATATCCCGGTAAATTTGGAGCACGGAGCTACCAATAATAATAATTATAACTAACAATTATAATAATAATAATAATAATAATTATGATAACAACAATAATTATCGAAATTGTCGCCGCGGCCGATTTATACTGAGCATAACTTTAGTCGTGGCCGCCGGGTACCTGTCGCGCACTGGCACTCATTGTGTGTTCAAACTAACTGAATTATCCGAAAAGTTTTGTTAATTCCGTTCGGAAATTATTTTACGTGCGTCGCACGGTCGGAAAGGGTTCGCTTTTGCTGTCTGTGTAAGATGAGATCGCTCGTGCAAACGTTCACGCACGCACACTTCAATACGTGCACACGCCAGTGAGACTTACACATTTCTTGCCAATCACATAATATCGGTGAATATATGACGCATAAGTCTGTGGGGAGTTTGATATAACGTATGCCGGTATATCGTGCACCACAAAGGTTAGGTGTGACCGGTGCAATAATGTGTTACCGTCATCAGACAACTTGCTATGTGTATTGAACATAGATGAACAACAATAATTGTAAAATTATATAACTTAAAATACAGTCAATTTTACGATGGTTAAATAAAAAAACCATTTTGATATTCCAAAGAAGGTAAATTCCAAATAGGTACATCTAAACGTAACCAAAAACT
>PVMI01071919.1:0-10649 GCA_008528875.1 Aulacorthum solani | reverse complement strand
CGATATAATACAAATTATCGACCCCCCCTACCCTTAAATATTTATCAGGTAGTAAATTATTGGAAAAGTATTATAACTAAGTTGGCAACTAAAATACAAAATTTAATTTTCAAAGTTAAGAGAATTACGTAAAATTTGAAAATCTGGCACCGGGCCTCTTAAAATATGTAGATAAATTTATCTATATAAGCCAATTTTTTATCTAAGCTAAACATTAGATAAATTGTAATATAATTATCTAGATAATTTAAAAGATAATTATTTAAAAAAAATCTTATCTAGATAATTCCCAACACTGCTTTTGAGTACCTATTTAAGTATATGGATCTATTTAAAATATACTAGTATAGGTACTATGTATAGTACTATAAACATATAGTATATAGATACTTTATAGTATACACTATATGTTTATGTACTATCTACATAATATATTGTTGGTTTAATACCTAGTATTCAATAGTATATTGCTATAATGCTATTACATATTTACTATACGACGTACACGTCATTATGAATTATAGTTTAATAGTGCGTAACTGCCAACACTGATTCTTTAGAGATGTAACAGAAGATTTTTACTGTTCATTTGTTTTACGTTAATAATTGATAAGCATCAGCGATTTACTGTTTAAATTAAAAATTGTTAGTATTATGATGAGCTTTGATTTATGATTTTTTAACAATAGTACAATTAAATTGTATGAATTAAATAACAATTAAAAAAAAAATATAATAATAATAATAATAATAAGTATAATAACTCATTTGACATTTTTATAAAACAATCACCACATATTTTTTAATTTGGTAATGCACACTGAACATTTCGTATTTCACCAAGTTTGACGAATAGATACTGTAAACAAAACAAATGTATAATCCCTGCACTGCATAAAATATTAGTATATTACAATATTTAAATTAGTGAAACATTAAAGTTTGCCAGGAAGGTAGGTATACTAAGTACATACAAGTATTATAAAAATAATCAAATATGACAATTAAGTCACTTCAAAAGTATAACAACGAATAATGCAAATAGAAAAAAATTTAAGGATGCTGAAGCCCCAACATTTTTTTAAGGATTACTTCTACGAAGTTTGATTCAGATACGTCAAAATATCCAGAACAATTATCCACTGTTGAAAAAGAATGTTCTCATTTGAAAAAAATAACAGAAGTTTGTATCTCGCCACAGGACACTCTTAATGTAATACAAAATATCTTAAGAATTTGAAAATATGGTCTTGAAATACGTATATTTAAATTTTTTAAAAATCAGAATTTTAATAACAACTGCATTGCTGAAGAAAAAAAGGCTGTGAGTATATACTTGGTGAATCACTCTGTAGTCTGAATAATATATTGTATTGTAATTTACTAATATTCCAACAAATATTATATCATATTAGTATGTTCTTATTTTTTGAGGGGGTTTTAGAGACTTAACTTAGCACCCTCCCCCCCACCTACAATCACATTTTACACCAGTGGTAACGACTAACGATTAACTGGAACTACGTTACTACAACCTATAACCCTGTCACAATCACGTGACATTATGAAGTAGTACCCAGAAGTGCTTACTCCAGTACCCTACTGCCATACCGGTATGGGAAACGAGAGTATGACGTAGACGTGTTGTTAAACTATACCTATCATTGTTAAATCATGATCTACACGAGGCAGAAAATGCATACAGATGGCAGCGGCGGCGGCAGTGAGGGAACACGACTAGTGTGACCACATCGAGTACCGCCTGACGAGCATGGGCCGCACTGAGCACGGTACCTCTACCCCGCTCGGCCGTGCCGTCTCTGCCGCCGCTGGTGTTTGTCGTTCGACGACTGACGTACACTCGCTCGCGCGACCAGAGGGGAGAGCGAGATTCCTGATTGTTTTCTTCAAATTCAATGTAACATAATACTATATTTACTATGCCGACGGGAACCGAGCAGTGTGTCTCGTGACGTCGCCGTGTGCTGGTCGTCCCCGTTGTTCGTTCCGTTTCCGCTTGTTGGATTGGTTCTTTTTACTGTTTTTGATCAGTTATCGGTTTTGTTATTTTTTCCGAGTACTCGTCTTCCGTTTTCCGTGTTCGCTTAGCCCTGATCCAAAGTTTTGAAAGTTGAAACGCGTTCAGCGACGGTAAGTTATCACTTTCACGTTTTTGTATTTATTTCGATTACATTGGATCAACACTAATTGAAATGTAATAAATCGGTTATCGATTACCCTGCTAAAATCGAATGCGTTTTCCACAGCTTTACTGTAATGTCTGCCAAATTAGAAGGGTGCTCATATGGGCGGATATTTGATAACATTTGTGGGGTTGGTCGAAAAGAATAAACATTAACTACGATTATTTTTTTGTGTTATACGTTTTGTGTGTGGATTTGAAAATATTTTTTTGAGGGTGACTGTAAACTTCCCAAATATCCGCCTGTGCAGGTGATTTACCGGAATGTTAGGATGTGAATACAAAGGTTGTCGTAAGTTCGGTTTTTTTTAAAATTATTGTTCAAAACGCACAAAAGAGGACGATAAATTAATTAATATTGCGTGAACGGGTTTAACCAGACGTCTTTGTGATCCTACGCTATGACATCAAACATACGTAGTTGGAAGGAAATAATTATATTATTATATGTTTACCGTAGCTACACCTGCTAGAAGCCGAGTCGATATTTCTTTGTCTGTACACGTGCACACTATTGTTTTTAGTTCTCGTCGTTAAAAAAACAGTTTTTTTATATCGAGATCGTATCAAAACTACAAAAGTTTATTAGTACCTATTTACCTAATTATAATTTTATTGGTAAGACGGCTGGACGACTGCAATGACGTCGTTTTTTTGCCGAGTTGCGCTGCGGGCCATATAATCGTCCTACTGAGTTACTAACACGGTAAGAGATTTTAATGAACGTCATTCGGTCGTCTTCAAATTTTCGGTTCGAAATCCATTACACCACTGTTCGTTAATTCTTTTATAAAATCTATTAGGTACCTACGTATTAATTTGATCAATTTCTTGCTCTTTTTTCTTATATAAGTAATAAAAATACTGTATTCGATATTTATGCAGGATTGGAGGAATGATCAACACAAATACCTACCGATTAAATTTGATCAAAGGTTGTACTTTTAGTTTTTTGCATTGTTTTTTATTGCTATAGTAATGTATGTTTAAATTAAAATATTCCGTATAAATATTACGTTACATAATGCCGTTTGTAATATTATCGTATGACTTCAAATGTTTATGGACCATAATATTATTAAGATGTACTTTCCGGATATTTAAATTATTTAGGTATTGTGTTTTGTGTATATTCGTTACAGGTAGGAGATAAATATCCTGCAGATTGGTAGATTGTAGAAATAATTTACAATGTAATAATCATACCTAAATACATTCACATATTATATAAATATAGTCTAAAATTACAAACCTTCACATGTGTAATTATTTATACCGACTAATATTTGCAATTTAAATTTGTTTTCATCATAATATTTTGTCATGTTTTAGACAGAACATTACCTGATATAAAATTAATCTTTATTTAGAATTTTAAAACAGTAATATTATCAAGGAATTGATGATAAATAAATACTTTTATTTTGTATTGATATTAATTTGTTCCAACAGTGTTTATCTAATGACAAATATTTGAAAATAATACTTGTGTTAATACCAAATACAACTAAATTTAAGAAACTGAATAAAAGATAGGTAAGGAAGTTAATAATATAATAAAAATGTAAATATTTTAACGGAGATATAAGCATCTAATTATACGTATTTATATGTGCAATGATTAAAAACGTACAGCTATTATTATGTAATATCACCTAGATTTTTACAATGTAGGCTAGAAAAATGTGATACCGGGATTCAAAAAGTTATTGTGTCATTGTTGTGCACACCATTATGATTTATATTATGTTTTAAAAATATCATAAATCATAACATTTTGATGTTTTCAATACATTTTTCAAAAAAATAAATTTTTAGAATTTTAAAATTATGTTGAAAAACATATATTTTAATTAGTAATAATTAATAAAGAAGGTAAATAAATAAGAAATAATAATATCTGTCTCTACTCATAATCTAAAAATCATGATTATTCTAAGCAATACAAAATATATACTGAATAATACCTATACTCGTAGTTACGTACCTACATCAAACATTTTATTAAATGAAGGAATCATTTAATTTTTTTTAAACTTCAATGCATTTTCTTGAAATATTTATAAATATTAATTAGGTACCTATGTCGGTAAATTGCATTAGAATATGATTTATAATCATATAATTAATAATAATCACTTTTATTAACATATCACGTATTAACATATCATTTCAATTATAGAATAGCTGGTATCACTGTTCAATAGTATAATGATTTGATAATAGGTATTATATTGCACAAAGAACAAAAAACTCTATGAGCTAGAATCATGATTTCAGTAGTTATACTATCTTGTGAGTTGTGGCTAGAACTATACCAAGTTATTTTAATTACAATCGTTTTGTCGGCAACCGAAAAACTTCGTCCCGATTGCAACCGGGAATATCGATCATAATATCTATGCAACATTGTAAAATTGCATAGGTTATCGTTGTATAATCGTATTATATAATAATACGTTCATTAATAATTTCTTTAATCATTATCTTTAATCAACCTGTGCATAGTTTGTCTTAACGATAGCAGTACAGTTAGTACAGGCATTTTTCAAAGTTTTGATTTGTAATATAGGTAGTTAATTTATGCCTATTGGTATTTATTATTTTTATCAGATCTTCCCGCCCCTGTATCTCTTAAACCCTGAATTTAAACTTTGAGCAATTTAAGTGTTAAGCACATGATTAACTAACATAGAAGTTTAACATTGCTTTAAAAATATATTTTATCAAATTCTATACCTCCGTTTCATTATTATGAGTTTTCGTTTATTATTCTTAATTAAAACAATTTAATAATTTGTATACAACAAGATAAATGATCTTCCTTTTGAACTTAAGTTATAATATGTAATTTGCATCACTTATAAAGAGTTGGTAATAATATATGGAATTGAGACATAATTTGTCATACACTCACGTCGGCGTGTCTGTAACCTGGGTTAAAAAGGAGCTACTTTCTCTGTATAAATATTGTATATAATGGTGAGTTTTAAACTTCCTGATTCCAAAGGTAGAGTTCTCCATCTAAAAGTATCCCATCCAAANNNGGCAAAATGTTCTAATTCTGAATAATTTATTACTTTTATGAGTTAAAAGGTTTGATGAAAAAATTATTACACACTTATTACTATTTCTCTCGCTATTTATGTTGTAAATAGGTAGTTGTTTAGTGTACCTATAGCTCGACATATGGTCATTAGTCTACAGGTCTGATATATTCTACTGTAGTAAGTCACTGCATGTGTGACATTGCTTTTAATTTAGAAAAATGTACATGCACTGTCTAGGCCAGTTTTTTTTGAGTACCTATAGTATTTGGGTTACTAAAAATAGGTTTGGAAATATTGCTGAGATTTGTGTAAGTATTTCTGTTATCAGTTAATTGGGCATGGAATCATCAGTAATAAAGTTGTTAATTAGCTTCATTCACTTTTTAAATTGTCAAGTATTTATGTCGGGATTTGTGACATACCATGGTGGTGCAGTTATCAGACAGTCATATACGTAGATAGATCGATTGAATATTTAAATTGTACAAAGGTTTTGTGCGGGGTTTTGTGTTTATGTTTTACCCGAAGTTTTACCCAATATTTGTACTCCATGTGTAGAAACTGACCTTATAATTGTGTTTTAAATTCGTTTTTAAGGTTCATTTACAATTTTAGTTACTTAAGTAAATGGTGCAATCTAGTTGCTTATATTTTTATCTATACTTAACCTACATTCTGCACATGATAAACTTATGTCTTTAATGACTTCTAGATATATTGTGGCTTTTCATTATTTGTCATATTTATTTGTGGATAGTCTTTCATTCATAAACGAAAGTTTGGTTGTCTTGGGTTGGCTTATCATGAATTAACGTTGATAAGCGTTTTAAAATAATTATGATAAGGAAATTCGCAATTAAGTAAGTTCAATGAATATTGATAATAAGTACCTACAATTATACACTTAAGATTCACATGTAACTTCGTATAACTTACGTAAACTATTTTATTTATCATAGTGCAAAATACAATGTACCTACATGGATTTATTAATATATTAAAATATATTTTTTGTATAGCAACAATACACGAAAAAGTTAACAACGTTGCTTATTGTTATCTATATAGTGTAGATTATTTGTTATGGATAGGTTAAAATTGTTAGTATGAACATATGATTTGTATTATAATATTATTCGTAGCATAAACAGTGGTTAATACTGTAATTTGATGTTTTGTTAATTTAAAATAAGCAATTTTATTCGCTGATAACTATAGTGCTTCGTTAACATACGTAATATTATATAATTTAACATACATATTGTATTTAAATATTTGGATATGAACGGTAAATAATATAGCAAAATAAAATTGGTTTATTTGCCATACATATCTCTAAGGTTCTCTATAATTTGATACAGATTGATACATCCGTTAATCGTTATTATAACATTTATTTAGTAATCTAAGTCAATTTATGGTGAACATTTTATATTTAACTCCATAAAGATATTAATTAACGAGTTAATTAAGTATATGTTAATAGTAAGTATATTAGGTAGGTATAGCTCTTCATTATGCAGATCATAGTTGTACCTAGTCCAAAGAATCCATGAGGGGGGAGTATGACCTGGAGTACAAGGGCCTGTTCAGGCCTGTTGAAATGAATTTGTAATTTTTTCAAATTTTGATTTACTTATTTTATAAAAGGTATATTAACTAAATTTGTTATTTAAATCTGTAGGTTAACCGTTGATTAGTGATCTCCTAGAATAATAGTGTATAGGACTTCAGTATATCCCTTATAATAGGTTGTACTTTATAGCATACAATTTAGTACAGTGGCCTGAAATTTGTTGTGGGGACTGCTTAATGCCCTAGTACTATAGTATATAGTATAATTATTGTAGTATAGGTATGTGCTATTTGCTATAATTTATAATTTTATAAACCATAATTAGGTCATTATTTAATATTTATCCGGGTATTTATCTTTATGTATTATTCGATTATTAGATTTTTCACGTATATTTTACATATTTGATTATAACCACCATCTAGCTACATACGTGTAAATGCAATCGTCATTGGCTAATGCGCATTAAAATGCTGGTTTACATGCACCTTAAATATTATGTTTAAAATTAATTTAAAACCAAATTTAGTTCGAATGATTTTTTGTTCTTATTATTTTGTTTTTTATTTTTCCCTAATATTTTATATTAAATTATTAAGAATATTATCATAAAAGATAAACTAATTTTTCTCTCGGAAAATATTAATTTGCATTTAGCTATGTACATTATTTTAATCCCGAAATTGGAATTCTTTCGATTTCATCAATAGAATAATTAATACCTATTCGTTTATAATTGCGAATTAAAAATACGTTTTTACGTACTCCTGAATCAACTAAATGCTTATAAACGATAACATATAAACGCTGTAAGTATCTGCTATGCTTAATCTAGAACTTTAAAGGTACTGAAAAAAACTAGGCCAAATGTATAATACAAAGCTTTTGTCTTAAATTAAGAATATTGTGAATATTCACAAAAATCGTTTATTAAAACAAAACAAAACAAAACAAATAAAAACCATAACGGGATATGAGCCTACTTTCAACAAGGAAGTATTTAAATAATTTGAATATATTTAGGTATAATTAGTGCTAATTTTATATACTAAATAGTAAATACTAAGTAATGAACTTTTCTTCCAGTTTATTGTTATTGTAAACAGTTGTTATAATGATCTATTTGATTAATTTCAGTATACTAAAAGTTTGATTACCTAAGGTTTATGATATGAATAATATTTATTTAACTAAATAGAACCTCGAAAAAACCGTTTAATACCTAAATACCACCATAGTTCTGTTATAGGACATAGGTCGTTTATTACTAATTATTAGTTATAATTTATAACTGATAAATTATGATTTATGGAATGAAAAGAAATAAATACAATTTAATGTTTGATCAATTTCGTTTCCAGATTCCGAATAGGTATCGCTTTTCTCGGATTTTTACTGAACCTTAGGATTGTAATAATATATAACAAATAATAATAAACTTAAATTTATATACCTACTTATATCAAATTGATTGCTTACATTGCAATTTATTTTAAAATTTCAATATCTGCAAGAAACTGGATATATACTATTGAAGTTAATTTAGGTAAAAGCCAAAGGGAATTATTTTCGCATTAGTTTAGATAGTAAAATGTAACTAAAATATTTCTATAAACACTTTTGTACTGGGTATGGACAGTGATTTAAATTATTTTAAGCTATAGAAAAGATGCTTGGCCATTAATCTTTTATTTACCAATAGCGATTAGTGAAATTAAGTTCTTTTAATACATCAGAACCTCAAACAATTGTATGCACCTGTTTTACACCCCAATTCATATATAATATTAATTAATAAATAATATAACTTTGAAAATGTAAAGTAGAAGTGGACATTTTAAATATACATTCTTTACTTATTTATATAAATTGTATTTCTAAATAGTTTATTCAATTGAATTATACAAATAATAGCACAGTGAGTTTTTTTTTGTGATACTGCCTGTTTCTTATTTGAATTGAGATACAATAAACATTGTATTTTAAAAGGTATACTAGGTAATGTTTTAAGGTCATGACGAATGATAAGCGATTACTAAAATATAATGTCGCTATTGTCTACCCCACCAACCAACTTTTATCTTATTAGTTATTTTGGTACATTGTACATTGGAACATCCATACTAGGTTTAAGTAGTGTTTTGGACACGTATTAAAAATTAAATTACTTATTTTTAGTTATGTATAATGTAATAAAAAAAATGTGTTTTTAGTTATATATTTACTTGTCCTTCACTTAGATTGGTTTTTAGGCTTGTTATGTTCATATTTATACTATTAAAATGTTTATTGATAAACTAACAGCATTTGTATTCATTGTTCAACTTATTAGTTCCAAACAAATTTAACACATATATTTAAACAAATTATAAAAATTATTATATATTGTGTAACTAACTAATAAATTACAATAATATGTGAAGAAACTTGTCTGAACTAAATTTCCTCAATACTGATGATAATTGACTGAACTTAAAGATCATGTTATTTTGATTTGAAAAAAATATATTTATGTTTAGGTATTTCTTTTCCATTTAAAAAAATATTTATGAACTGTGGTTGTATGTATTTTTGTCGGACGAACTTATGTTAACTTTTTATTCGAGTTTTTATTGCTGCCCATCACATAACTTAGTTATTATTTGATGTATGATATTCATTTAAAAAAAAAAAATATGTTCTAAATAATTACAAATGCCATGTTTTATAAGTACATATTCATCTGTTATGAAAATGTTTATTTAATTTATTATTTCTTCGTACTATTTTTAATATACTAATGTACTTTTCTAGAAAACAATTATCTACCTCTATAGGAATCATCTTGTATTTATTAAATTTATTAAATAATTTCTTTATATGGCAACATAAATTTTTTTATTCGCCAATTAAATTATTGACTGTTCCTTGTTAGACTAAAGACAATTATTGAAATCAGTACAACAATATCAACAATATTCTTTGTGATAATATTTAAAATAAATATAACTTTGTTGGTATTTTATATGATAAGCCATATGGGATATCTAAATATCTTTAGAAAATCGTTTAGTGTGTCTCAAATCTCTATTTAGAAAGTAGTTCGACAAATTTGATTCTTTACGGATCACTTACATGTAATCCATAACGTAACGTCAATAACATCTCTCTTTTAAATTTTAAAACAATATTAATTTAACAATACAATACAATATCTATAAAGTATAAAAATCGTTTAGAATGGTACAAATACTGTATGAGAAACAAAACCCATCACACATCAAAGTCACAACATACACCTACTTTCATAATGTATATAGTTATAATAATCTAATACACAATAATTGTTTATTTATTAAATTGTTAAAATAGTTATAGGTATTTATTTTTAATTTGATTTTTCATAAATCTTATCATCGGATATGAAATACTACATCTAATATAAATTAATACATTTTTAAATGATTCTTTATTAAATGTTAGGTATTAAAAATTAATAAAATACTACACCACTTTGTTTAAATTATACTTAAATACATTTCTCATAATTTTAAATCAATTGTTATTTTAAAATATTTGACTATTTAACATTTCAAGTTCTACCCACATAACATGGGAAATAAACTAAATATTTGAGGATGTTCTTATTAAAGTGTACTTGCCACGTATTGTATAGTTTACGACCGACAATAACAAATGGAGTATACAAATATACAATACAACAAAAAGTGCTATTATCATAATATCTGAAGTTTGAACTATCAATCAATAGATTCAAAAAAAAAAAAATACATATTTGTGACTACAACATTTGAAACATTGCAATTATTATAGTATAAGA
>PVMI01071910.1:0-11878 GCA_008528875.1 Aulacorthum solani | reverse complement strand
TGTATACCGCTATCACGGTACATATATATATACCACGGTACTGATCTGCTCGTATAATAACTTTTCTCAAAGCTATTGGTCGACGACAAAAGTATCGTCGGGTAAACCGTTCGATATCGACAGCGTACACTCGCGTACCCGATCGATGTGAACCCGACTGCAATGGTTTTTGCGCCGTATTCATTAAATAAATTGCACTGTTTCATTATGCTCAATGTTTTTGGAAATAGTATGGTGTTACCTGGTTTAAGTTTATGCATAGAACGAGTTACTAGTTGTGAACCACAGTGTAAGATATCAACGTAACGTCGTGGAAATTTCCAAGTTTACGGTTTCGCAGCTTCGAAAAGTTCCAGATTTAGGTAGGTACATCGATTATCATTTTCACTATGGATTTACATAATATGGTGTATACACATCGTATATTATTACCTACTCATGGTACATACACAAGTAATATTATTACTAGGTGCCTATAGTTGAAAATTAAATAGGAACCTTCCCACATATTTTTTCTTACTGATATGCGATCTTGTGTGGCCTACTAAGACTCTAAGAGATCTTAATTTTCGCATCAAACACTTTCTTCTTGTCGGGACAACAATAAAATACTAGGCTAGGTAATGTTATATTATATACTACATCTCTATTTTTATTATTTTTACTTTATCAAATTGAATACGATATGATTATAAATGATATAACTCGGAAACCAATTTAGTAAAATTATACAAAAGCTATAGTAACAAAGCATCTTATAATAATGTAAATTATGTACCAAAAAAATCTACTGACTTAATACAATTACATTGTGATAAAAAAATGTTAAAAAATAAGGTCACTTGTAAAAATATAAATCAAAATTCATATTATAAAAAGAACACCATTAAATAAGTACATTTAGTCTTACTTTTAGTCATTAGTTATTATAAATACTACGATCAATACTACAAATAAATTAATGTATGTAAATGAATAAATAAATTCATGCATTCCAATATTTTTCGTCATTGACATAATCGTTTTCGAACTTTTTTAAAACTTAAAAAATTATAAGGATTCTTTTGATTTTTCTAATCAGTGGACGACTATAATGATTATTTACGAGATGGTAAAGCTTGATTTACCACAACAGCGTATTCCAGCTGTAGATTTTGAATAAACATTTAAGGGCCCACGGATAATAATTCAAATAATAAATTATTGTATTCCACGTGCTACGAAAAACCAAACGAGCTCGTCATTGTTGGTCACAATCATTACCCGACCCGGTAGTAGTACGACTACCGATATTCAAATTTCTATCGGTAAAACTTCTTTCGTGCCGAACTGAATCCCACGACCACTCTCAGCGGTTATTCATTTAAGCGACAGCTCAGATCTTTGTAATATCATTATTCATTATTTGCGCAGCAATCATCTGAAAATTCTGAACACAATAATAATGAAACGTTCTACTATAGCCATTTTCGATATTATATTGGATTTTACAGCGCTATTATTGTTTGCATTGTGATTATGATTGTTGTTGTTGTTATTATTGTTATTTCATTTTGCCCTACTTTACAGGATGTTTATTGTCATTGTTGTATTTGCTAATGTTTTCGAATTTCAATTTTTAAACGTCTGAACAACGATATTCGATAACCAACTTTTGCAGCAATTTTTTCTCATGCCTGGTAAACCATCGCCGTTGTCGAAAACACTAAGCTTTGACCCTAAATACGATATTATAATATAATGCTGCATTTTTATAAGGCGCCTGTTATTTTATATTTTAACGTTTTCTTTAATGACGTGGTAGTATGGTGGAGGAGGGAATGGCACTAATAAAATAACAGCACGCCAAAAGAGTCAAAGGACACAAACGCGATTATTAAAACGACTTTGTCATTTTCTTTACAAGTGCAGCGTATAATATTATATAACATTCATTTGCTTTTAATGGCTTTAACTATTCGGCAGTTGCAAGTTGCAACGCGCCATACATAAATAAACGTCTCTGATCAAAACTTAAGCTTACATTTTTAATTTATTACAACTAGGTTTTTTTTTCTTTGTTATATACAATTTTAATTGCAATTCGAGAATATTAACATCGTTATTATACCAAAATGATTAAAATGGTTCACAATGTATTTTTAATAGTATTCCATATGGTTCACGAATAAGACTTTGAGTCGAGTTTACAACTTATATAGTTTTATATTACAGGGTGTCACAGGAAAAATTGTCTAATAGAATAACTTTTGTTATAAACAATATTTATTTTTAATTATATTTTGTTTTATACAACTTATGAACATTTGCGCAATGTCAAAAAGATGTATTTTCTTCATTTCTCGAAATTGAAATTTTTTTAGAAGATTTTAAAATAGCTAATTTTGTAAAATCTGATTATAAGAATAACTTTTATGGTAAAAACATTTTTCTAAGTCAAGTAGTTTATTTTTTTAAATTTTTAAAATATCGATATTTTTTTTAAATTTAAAAAGTGATTAATTTATCAAAATATTATTTTTGGAAATGTCTTGACATGAGCATAATATTTCTTATATTATTTACTATCCATTAAATGTTCATAAATTATTGTCATACGTTGAAGTAGGAAACAAATATTTTTTTTTTATCAGAACTTTCTGTTAAACTCTGTTTATGCATGTATGAACGCATACTATATACTATAAATTTTTTTTTTATAAAATGTAATAATAATTTTTATAAATAATAATAATTTAGTATTATGTTATGTGAAGATATTTTACTGCTAATATGATTTTTTCTTTAATGATGTTGCTAAGGTATTTAAACATACGACATATCAAAAAATTACGTACCTCTACCCATTCTTAGAAAATAAAATATCATATTTAGTAGCATATGTTTTTAATGTTAACGCTACAAAACTATCTACACATAGCTTCATCAAAACAGAAACATGTACAACAGTGAATAGAAAATCGGTGTGTTGTGGATGAAAACAAATTTAACTAAGCATAAAATTATCATAGAATAACATTTAAATTTCAAATTCTTTTCATGTGCTTTCAAAATTGAAAATTAATTAAAAATCGAAAATTATAAAATGAAAACATAAAACTTTATTGTTATTCTAATTTATCCTCCCTTATTCTTCATTATACATTCATAAGTTAAAAAGTCTTTGATTAAGCAGACCGGTCGAATGCAAAGGTCTGTTATTGTAATTTTAGTTGTGATCAGTCAAGTAGAATAATTTTCACGAATATTAAATTAGCAAAAATTTAATTAAATATATTAACCACGTAAAATTCTTATTGTTTTTATGACTGTAAATTTCTGACAGCACGGCCGCTTATTATTCTCACCTACTATCTAATGAGCAAGCCTTAAAATTATCAATTATTAACCGTCTGTCTTATATTATCTTTGATTTATTTATTATGAGTTCAACTATAAATATTAAGTTACAAAAAACAAAATAACATTTCAAATATTCATATAATATGTGAACAAAAATAATATAAACGCTTACTCTCGAAGTTTAGTTTAAAAAAAACGATTCAATTCAATTCAATATTAGATTTCTATTAGTATATTATACTATGTATAATACTTAAATTCCATATAATAATAACAACAAAAGATGTTGCCACCAATATTGTTATTTTTAAATGTGAAAGCTATATTTTTTCGAACGATATTTTGAAACCCAGCATTAAGTTAAATCGCGTTATTTTCTTTTGTCATGTAGTATCTTGCGTGCGTCTAAAATGAAAAAAGAAATTTAATTATTTTATAATTTAACATGTTTCACGAAATATGTATTTCTTTTACAAATCTCTATATTTAAGTGGATTTTCATCTCTGAAGCTCCAGAGGCAATTACATCAGGTTCAAAATCTAAATCGTTTTACGAACTAAGAACAAATAATATCAAGGATATAAAATATAAATTGTGCACTATAATCTTGCCTATATGTATTGTTATTTATTATACATGGATAGGTATACAATGTGAAGTTTGCTCGTCTCGAGCAGTGCTTTGCTTGTTATGACGACGGCTCGTTTGTACGGAGAATTAGGGTTAACCCGATCGTTTTTTTATCGTTAAGTATTTTTCTTCATCTTACACGAAAGTACCTACATATACCAAAGTTCAGTACAACAACCATCATTATATTTATTTCATCGTTTTAACATATAATGCCAGGCTAAAGGAGCATAAAAAGTAAAATAAATGTATGTACCTATGTGGAATAACGATGATAGAATTATAGATGGTATATATATTTTTTTTTTCCACCAGTATTTTGAACAATATTATTCCATTATATCATAAAAACGTGAAGAGTTTGTATTGTAACTTGCAGGAGAGTGAGCAAACGATTTCAATCTAATGGTGGGAACAAAATACTTAAATTTATGGTTTGGGTTAATTAGAAATTTCAAGGTTGGTGGATGAGAATGAATTACAAACTACTCCACACGTATTGTTACAGATTGTTAACAAGCGATTTTGTAACCAACAATGCTTACGGTTTGCTCATATTACACTATATTGTTTTGTTATGATCATTTCAGCATTTTATTAGATATTCCAGTAAATTTCCAATAAGACATTGTGCACATTAATCGCACAAATGTGCGTTCCTCGTGATAATAATCAATTTCCAATGCTAAATTGAAAATAATTTAGGTAGTTAGTACATTGATAGGGGTACATATATTATGACATTATATCCTACCAATATTTACCAATAATTATTTACAATGGGGAATTGCTAATTAGGGTATATTTAAAATAGACAATACTGTAGATAAGTAAAATACGTATTTGGAAATTTGTTTAATCTACAACGCTGATTTATAACTGAATTTGAATAATTTTAGAATTATTTTCCGTAACATTATATTGTTTTACACTTTACAAACAATTAACGAAAATAGTGATAGCCACGAATCGATATAAACTTGATAATATGAATTAGGTATTTAGGTGTAGCAATATTAGCAATATAACAGATTTCAAGGAATAATATATTTGTTTTCATAATTGATTCTATCATTCAGTGTGTATGAAATACAAATAAAAAACATATACATAATATTCGAATTTTAATTTTTTCATCATCCATTATACGCACACAACTGTATAAATTGAATCTGTAAAATAATTCTTGAAATGTGAACTGAAAACTGTTGACAGTTGAATAATTAGAATATTTTTTATATCACGATGAGCATTGAACAGAAAAATTATTTATAAATGACTAGAACGACGAGGGTAGCGCATTTACGCAAGCTCGTCCACTGCATCATTTAAATATAATGATAATGAATAAATCATAATATTGTGTTTTTAATATAGATCAATTACTTTGTAAGTTCCATGCTCAATTTTTACAAATATTGTAAAAATCGTTATTGTAAGATATCATTTTGACATTTTAATTACCTAATCGTTTACATTGTGTTCAGTGGATTTGTTCAATAAAACGAATATGCAATTTATTGTAGGAAAATAAATCTATGGTGACCACTTACGAAGTAACAAAATTTTAAGGAAATGATTAAGCGGTTTATCTACTTAACAGTTGGGTTTTATGCCAAACCGCTTTCTAAAACTTTTCCTTTCTTATATTTTGTTTCCTTTAGTATTTTTCCATAATATATGTTTTCCTTGGAACTTACACAGCATCCACCTTAATTGGTCTCTGTCTTGCACTACCTCCGTATTGGTGCACACGAAAAGCTTCCGACCCATATCAACGTATCTCTGATGTCGACTTATCTATTTTGTTTACCCGCATATATTTATTGATACCATTTATAAGTACACTTTATTTTATTTATTTAGTTATTTATCTGTTGGATGTTGGTTTTTGGTTTTCGCAAAGGTGTAGATATATGCAATCGAGTCGAACATATCTTCGTATAGTAGTTGGCAGTTCTTTTCTTAAATCTACCTTATATATCAGTACAACCGGTATTATAGTTGACAGTAACTATAATAGGTACTAGTTTAGTAGCTTCTTTCTCTACGTTTTTAGTAAAAATCTTTATAATATTACATATTTTAATTTGTATTTATAAGGCGATTAACCATTTGTATATTGTTATATTCAATAGAACTGTTTATTATTAACTTTCAATTATTATAATTTACCTTAGATAGTAATATAAAAAAAAGAAAATTAAAATATAAAATTAAATGTAGGTACTGTACGATTATTATGTACTTATTTTACTTATAATTTACCTTTTAATATTCTTCCAATAATAAAAATATTTTTGTAAGTTTAAGTTTACCCCCAACTAAAGATGTTTGTATATTAATAAGTTTTGTCAAATTTGACATAATAATATTTAATTTTTTTTTATATTATGTAATATTTCAATCACAAATGTAAACGTATTGTATTAGTATTTGAGGTAAACATCTAAAATTATTATTAAGATTAAAAACAGATTTATTCTGGCATAAACTTTGTGGTTACTGGTTAAACCATTCAAAACTCATTTCAATAAGAGTAGTTTTGTGGCCTCAAAACGTGATATTGTTTAAAAGATATTTTTAGATATCTTTTATTTGTATACTAAACCTTTAATATTCTAAAATACTATACTTATATTAGCAAAAAATATATTATGGTTGGTTGTGGTATTTAAGACTGAAATTCTGATACTCGCTCTACGTTTCTTTATTCTTTCTATGATAATATTAATATACCACGCATCGTCGTCCACGATGTCGAAAGTCTAAAATGGTTTTCAAGGAACTCGTTATTATATATATTTTTAGGTATAACATATTATATTGGAGAACTGTTTCTGGTTAAAACTATTAAACTCCGGAACTCATCGTTTTCATCAAGGAAATATTGTTAAAAAATATAGCAAAAAGGATGTGACTAAATAAACTATACGGCGATGATCGATAGGTAAAAAAAAACCACGATTGAATTTCGTCGTACAATATATTATGATATTGTTACTATCGTTCAAAACTTTATTTTTTATCTATTTCTCTGGTTCTTCCTAATTATGTGATATGTGTGTATAGTGTATACTTGCCATATCACATCCTCTGTCAATAATTAACTGATTTATACTGAATGGATTTATTATTGAGTTCGTCAGTCAGCTGATATAATATTTAAATACGACAAGCCATCATGTCCAGGCTGTTGAGTGGCAAAAGTGACTAAGAGCTATAAGAGAGACCCTTCTAAGTGACGTCGTCTTCGTACATAATATACTATAATAAGACCCGATTAACCTAAATGCGTCGATGATGCGGTCGGTGCATGGTAATTTTAGAACTCGCAAAATATCATACTATTAACGTGGATCATCACAGTTAAATGACGACCGTCGGGATAATATATCGTAGGTACTTTCATCGACAATAGACCTTTTTAGTAATATAAACAAATTTCAGAAAAGGAAACTTTTTATTTTATGTATACACCCAAACTCGCTATTTCATGAATCTTTCTATACTATATTATTATCGTTAATTATAACTGTAATATTAACTGCATGGAGGTATTTAAAGGTGGAAATTGCTCTTTAATTTTGAGACGAATATCGTATACACTTTTACCACAATACCTCAATCTTATGTAAACATCAAGTTTATTTGAAATCGTTTATACATATATTTAATCAATAAGTTATATTTTAGTTATATAATAGTCGGTAAAATATTATTGATTGGTGACTTATGTTTTAGTCACAATTTACCAATAGCACAAAATTATTTCTATTGTTTGAAAATCAAAATTATCTACTAGTTATTCAAATATTAACCACGAGGCTTAACAATATTGATTGTTGTATCTATTGTTATGTACATATAAGTGAGGACTTAAGTGGGTACAATCTAATAACTTTTAAATTTATAAAAATAACAGTATATTATAATTATTTGAACAATTATAAAATCAAGTGAAGTAGCTTCTAAATTTGATATAATTTTTTTTTTTTTAATTGAAATTGTTGTTTTGTTAAAGTTCGTAATTTATAAAAATATTTTATAACATAAATTAACTTTACTAAATACTTTTTTCGCTCAAAATATGTGTTTTGAATGAACCCAAAAATGTACTCCCTTTCAGAGTTTATGGCAATTTTACCTGTAATTTACCTGAGTTGATTTTGCATAACAAGTGAAGAAATACTTTTTGATTTGAAATGTCCGGGTGAGAGTATCGAATGAGTCATCCCTTCGGGTTATTTTATTATGTAGGTGAAAAATATAAAGTTATATCACTTATGTGCATACAAATACTCGGGTACCTCTAATTAAGTACCTATTTTTGAATTCAGTATACAAAAACGCGAGACATGAAAACTTTACTTAGGGCGTTATACCCCTAAATATACGCCTTTGAATGTGGGACAAATGATGACGTATGTATTTCATTTAAGTTGTGAGTGGTTTTCACCGTTTACGTTTAGTCCTCCGTATACCTACATCGTATTATATACCTACCATTTCTGGCTTGGTGACAAACATGTTTTTGGCGTATCGCATGGAACCGTAATAATATATACAATTAAAAATAGCTATATAGTACTTACAGTGATGAAACTATATCGACAAGACAAATATTAATACAGCGCGATGTTCAATGGTTTTAATTAAATTCCAAGGCACTCTCGTCCTTACCATACACAAACTTGAGAGCATATATTTAACATAATTTATTACTGTGTCTCATCAACGTCCCGGATATTATGATAGAAACCATGCCAATGGTGAAGAAAGTAAATAGTTCAGCTTTCTACAATTATATTATTGTAGTTTTGGTATACTATATAAATATAAATTGTTGTATGTACCTATGTCCTATGTGTACCTAAGTAAGCACTGCGAGATGAAATTCCATCTGCCTTGTGTGGCTCGTTTTACCTTAACTGCTACCATCTATATTGTATTATTTACGCTATATTACGCTTTTTTAGACCTCGTTTAGCAAAAAAATGCATTTTGGATTAATACTTCACATTAGAACAATGATTTTTTTCTATATAATGAGGTCCAGGTATTATATATCCAGGTTTGTATAGTTTTTAATTAAGTACTATAATCATAGTAAATAACACTTAAATTCCATATAAGAACAATAAATACATTACAGAAAGTGCTGAAGTAGGTAATAGAAACACAAAACTGGAATGCACTTGGTTTTGAAATGTGATTATGATTGAATCTGATTTATCTCGTATTTAATAATACATTACACAAACTATGTCTACGGTTTTCATTTACAAAATGTATAATAAAAGTAATGTACTCGTATTCGCTACAGAATGCAATACCTATCGTATTACAGAAGAACCATACCGATCACACAAATCACCAAAATTGACTCAAAATCCTCTACATATGCAGCACCACACCGCCACACATAATTCGATGTGTACCTGTATGCAATTTAATAATCATAATATGTATGCGTAAGTGAGTGTACACGCAGAATTTAATATTACTTGCGACTGTGCAAGATAATATTATATCGTATAATATANNATATATATATATTAATACAACTCGCGATTACGACTCAGTTGAGTTGTCTCGTCGAGTGAACGAATCGTTATGAAGACAAGCGCGGGTTCATTCAAATAATTCTACGTATTATACGTATAACATGGCGTACTGTTATATGCACAGTCCGGCCATTCATGTTCATATATTGTATACGTTTTTCCCCTTTTAGTTTTGAAGCCATAATGGCGTAAATAATAGTTTTCACCGACGCCTTTCCGTCGAGAGTGTAGTCCGTTAATTATGCACCACGCCTGTAAATTTTCCTTTTTTCCTGCTTCTATTTTATAATATTAAACCCTATAGTTATGATAATAATGCTTTATATGGTCCACGATTAGACTTTGTACCCATCATGCCCGAGCTACATAATTTTCCTGGTGTACGACAGCTCTTATAACTCTTATAATAATGTACACGTAGATATGTTTAATGATAACATACCCAGCGAACATTATGATATAACAACGACCGTTATCGAACAGTAGTTAAAATAATTTGCATAAACGATAAAATATTCCAGTTAGCTTAAAGACCAAAAAAAAAAAAAAATACTTTATCAACTGCTGATACTATTATTTAGGTACTCTATTATACACATAATAAAATAATATAAATCTCAAAATATCCATAAAATTGCTATATAAAAGTGTACGGTACGCTGACAAATATACAATTTACAATATCGTGTAATATAGCACCTAATCTAAATAATCATTATTACGAGGAGCAAAAATCAACGACAATTTATAGTATTTTCTCGACAAAATGAGGAATTCACAGTAAAATTAATTTTTTTATCGAATTTAATTTAGAAATATCGTTTCAATTACATATTTATATACACCGTATTATATGGTAGTTGGATGTTGTCAGTGGTTGCCCGTTTGTTTAAATGAAATATTGCATTTTTTAATTCTACACGCTTTTAATTATAAAGGATGAAAGCATCGCAGTATTACAATGGAATTTAATAATATAATATTCGTTAGAATATTTTTTTTATACCTAAATTTCTGGTTTATAAACAAAAAGTGAAACGCGAATGTATAATATAATCAGACAAACATATAATATTATATTGTATTATAATAATTTATAACTAGTGAGTAATAACCAATAAATAATTTAATTTCTGCATTTGAAAACTGTTTACTTCAATACCATATTATAGTACCAATATCTTATGGGCATGATAAGCATGTACGAATATAATGTGCTTACGAATAAAACATAAATCACAAACTAGAATAGCTGTTTTAAAAATACTATAAATCATACTATGGTACTAATGTGTACAATAGTTCTTAAAGTAAACGTCTTTTCGAAACGGGAAAAATTATTTTTACTGTGACCATTGATGCTGTTTGTCTTGCCATATTGTGTTTTATATTATTCTGTGTAATATCTCGTTTAGGGTGTAGCGACAAAAATTGAATGAAAGAGAAAAGAAAAAATAATAAATATTAAAACTAAAATAGCATAGACATTAGGAAAGTTCTGTAATAGTGCATAAATATATTATATATTATGGTTATGCACTTTGGCATTCTATAGTGGTTCCAACCACTATAATATGTAGACATTATAACATTACATATTACTATAATCCATATTTTGTCCACATTTTCCGGACGAACAAAACGTTCATCTGTGTAGGTAACATACTATAAATATCATATTATATAGGTGTACGCCTCTAAGTTGTAATTCTATAGTATATACCTACCTACAAATACTCGTACATGCTCTTTCAAGCTCTAAACTTAAGCTGTTTTTTTAAACTAATGTTTGTTCAAAGTATTATAATAATATCAACTTAAGCTTATTGATGTCTTCTATATACTCGTACTTCATTGTAAATTATTCACGGGCCCAGGATTACTAAAATAACGTTTACCTTATATTTTATGATAAAACTATTTTCTTTGTCGGATTAAAGTGTTCAACATAAACACAGGATTCGCACCGGATAATTTGTAAAATTTTGAATTGTCAAAAGCAACTGAAGTGTTATTTGCCATACATAATTAACAGAGTGTCTCTTTGACTTTATTCGCATACATATCTTGTTTAATAATTTATATTTTGGAAATTTAATTATGGAAAATGTTGTCTGTATTTTTTTATTCATCAAAAGAGGACGCCCAATAATCACAATATATTATGATCATAGTACACAGAAATATACAGATATATATATAGACGAGTACTGGTAAATATTTTCAGAAGCTTTATTAACCAGTAGAATATTACGATTTCTGTTTTATATTTTATTGATATTATTATTTTGTATCCTGTGTCTTATTTCACTTGATGTCGGTGCACAACTATGGAACA
>PVMI01071897.1:0-11706 GCA_008528875.1 Aulacorthum solani | reverse complement strand
TAATTTTAGCGTCATCAGTGAACTAAAGAAGTCTGGAGTGTTTTAAAACTAAACCAGCATCATTAATATAAAGGGTGATAAATTATCATTCGAAAAATGCCAGTGAATATAATAAGGACCAAACACAGAATTAGAATATTTAAATGCTTATTTCAGAACGACACTGAACCAGACAATGGTTAGATCAATGAAATCTAAGATTTAAATATTTTAATAATATATTATTGATGTTGGTATTGAAATCGGCAATATTGTAGCAATTGGTTAAAATAGTAATAATCAGTTTAGGGAATATTTACCACAGTCATATTTTTTATAAATTAGAATAGTTATTGCCTATACGATAGATTAAAAGGAAGGTATACCATTACAGTAAATACATTATATTTTTGTAGTTCCAAAAACTTAAAATCCAATATGTTTCTATTAATACACTCGAATTTTTTTTCGAGTTATTACGCGAAATCAATAAAATATGTAAGCCTACCTGTATACTACGTTGATGCGTGTAATCCTTTTGACGTCAAACAACTACAAAATTCAAAGCAAACGTTGAATTGTTTTCATTACTTTTAGGAAATATTTCTAAACATAAAATATTATGTTACAACATTTTTTGCATGATATTATATCGATAGTTATTGTATATTGACGCATACCTTTTAATAATTAAAAATGTAGATGATAGGAAGAGTAATGTGAATACAGAATAACTGTTGAGACTTGAGAGAGTAAAAACGTGTAATTGATAAATTAAGTGGTCTTGTTTTCGCTTTGAGTTTAAAATAATTGAATATTTGAAAAAGAAAGCATATTATATGTTCATAAAGAGGACGACCACGCACTGTATTCTTAACATAAAAATTAAAACTTTCCTAAGTATTATATACCTAGCTAATGTAGCTATTAGCCAGTGGCTATAGTACCTACCCACATTTTATAATAATATTAAATTCATAATTTTACGACAGTAAAACAACTAGCATTTAGCACACTCATTTTAGTGTTAGGTGTTAAAATTGAGACTGATAATAATTATTATCGTTATTGAAATTATCAACAAATAATAATGGTCAACTATTATTATTTATTTTTTGGAAAAAGTGCAACAAATTATAAAATAACTGTCTAAACATTTTGACATTTACAATATAATAGTTTGTTTATAATGCAGTCCATCTATAGAATTTTAGATAAGGTGAATATAACATTTAATTTTGGTCGTCGAGTTCAAAACTGCACACTAAGCAAATAAATATACATTTTATGTTGCAAAACTTTTTTTACGAATCATAAACTTGAAGATACACTAGAAAACCTTAAAAGATATCCGAGTTGTGGTACATTAAAATGTAATATATTTTTATCATTATTTAATTAACTGGAGACTGATGTCTGATGGTCACATTCTATTTTTGTTTTTTAACTTTGTCGTAATTGTAGCTATATTTGCTGAGTTTTTCATCGTTAACCGGAATCGATCTGAGATTCGGAAGTCGTTTGCGATTTTACAACAGTTGTGAAACTTTGAAGTCTTTTTAGAATAGGTAACCAATGACCTCAAATTGTGGAGTTCAAAACTTTTTGTATAAAAATATCAATGTCATTGTCTTGCAATAGGGACAGTGTTTGGACTATACATTATAGTTTTAACTTTTAAGCAATAAGTATAATTTATAGTTTTATTAGTAATGATTGTAAAGTAGTTTTAGCTCTACGTAGACAATTTTTTCGTGAATTTCGACGGACAATTTTTTTACTTATGAGATTGGCTTGAAAAAATCTTGAAAAAAACATAGAATGTCAATTGAATGGTAAAAATGATCGTCTAGTAGTATTCGTAATAACTAATAACTAATATGTAAAATACAAATGTATTAACATCTCTAATAATGTATTATATGCTTGAAAATAAAAATCCATTATACACGTTTCATGATCAAATTATACAAGTCAATCGCAATTAACTTTCTGTAAAATACTTTAAACTTTAAAGTCCTTCCTAAAGTGGTTTTCAAGCACTTGCATATTTTATGTATTTTTAAATGCATATAAAGTACATAAGCCCCCGAAAATGTTTATTTTAATTGTGCCTACACTGTTTGGCTAGCAGCCTACCCCGATTTTCACCGATTTTTTTTTTATAAATCTTCAGTCGAGTGAGATTAAAATTAGATTGTAGTAAACAGAATCGTCACAGTTGTTCTTCCAAGTGTAATGCACTGGTTTAGCTACGAGTGGAAAAAGGATGTTTTTTAAGTTTAATTTGTGTAATGTAAACATTTGGAATTCCTTTTTTTTCGAGGTTTGAAATTCATTTGCAGTACCTAAAAAAAAAAGTAAAACATCATCTTAGCTTGAAAAACAAACGTAGTTGTTTAACATTTCTATGACATTGAAGAAATACATTAAAAGTATAATATTTTCAAAATGACTGTAGTTTCGTTCATAATCAAAATGTTTTATTAAATAAATTCCTTTTAGTATTTAGGAATTCGTATTGTTTCATTGTTACTTAGTCAAATTCTATTTTAATTGCGTTTACAAATAGTCTAAATTGTGTTTAAAACGATTGGCAAATTATTATACTAAAGTGTATCCTGCAGCTTATCGTCATAAAATTTAATTAAAACTAATTTCCATCATTACAGCTTGAACAATAAGTTTAAAGCATTGAAAACTATATTATAGGTATAAAGGTTTTTCATGTAAGTTATACTTTATAATTATAACAGCCTAGACTTGATGTGAAAGTATTGCATCTTTCACTTTTTGTTTAAGCTTTTAAAAAGTCTTCTTAAGGGCAAATGCAAATTAATATACTACATATTCTAACAAGTGATGCTATTAAATTAAAATATTTCGAAACAATTTAATTCATCAATAATTATTTATCCAAAGAAAACCCTAAGTAATTTTTACGATCACTATTGTATTATTACTATTATTAGAAACCGATGAAAAAAATGCTGTCAGTTCTTTTTTTTTCTAGTTACTATTTATTATGTAGTTTAATTATTTTAATTTTTAATATTCAAACAGTACACAAATTCTGATTATTTTATATTGTATATCATACCTAATGTGTTAGAGTAATTAATCTATAGTCGTTTTGGAAATTTAATGCTCAAATAACAAAAAAGAAAACATTTTAGAAATATTTGAAATTATTGTACAATTGTATCTACAGCTTAAATGACTTTTTTTTATCAAAGAAATTTGTTGACATATTTATTTAATACTTTTCAATATGGCAGCCGACAGGTATTGAATGCATACATATTGATTTTAAAGCAAGAATATTTATTTTAGCCCATAGGTACAGGTATATGTATAAAATGCGAAAAGTTACTATATATAAATAAGACTCTTTGGTATTATTGTAATTCAATTTCAATTGCTTTTTCATTTTTTACATTGTAATTTAGAGACATTTTAAATAACTGCAAATAATTATTTGAGGACTGATGTTTTCACAATATTATATTTTGTGAAAACTCGAGTGGTAGCCGCCTGCAATGTACCTGCTATTCTTCACCTGATGGCTGACACAAATATACAAGTACCTACCTACCTATGTATTATATGAAAATGTAAACAAATCATTTTTCAAAAACCATTATAAACACATTTAAAATTAGTGAAATCCACTAATAGCGTGACAGGTATTAGTGCGTTAGAGATCAATTACGTGTAGGTATGAGGCATACAAAACGACTATTCGAGGAAAATAGGTAATAATTGATTTTTAGTCGACCGACATAAAAATTTGTTTAATATTACGCGCGATCGCGTTACAATAATAACCATGGAAATATATTTTATAAATACTGTATTACGATAATTTACTGCATCGAGTGTATTACTGGACTCCCTCTATAGCTGGTCTGGAATTTTTTAATTTTTTAATTTTATTTTCTCGTCCAACACGCGCACGCCACACACGACAATATCTGCCCAACTCTGCTTGTTTGGTTCTTTTAAACTGAAATGTATTCACACCTGCAGAGTATATTTTATATTTTTATGCGACGAGGCCGACGACGATTCACCGTTGGCGCGTGTGATTTTCAGGCGAGTCGCACCTATACCTATGGAGGTTTTACCGTTTTTCTTCTTCTCAGTTTTGACGTCTGATCGTATTTCGCCCCACGTGCAGCAGTGCCGCCCGATGACAGCTATCATTATACTGTCGTCAATTGAATCGTAAACTATAGTACACTATACGCATTATAACATACTATATAACTTAATGTGTGTGTGTGTGTTTAGCGACTTACACGGCAGGATATTACTTTCTTCAGCATCCATAACACAATTACGGTGGTTATAATATATCATTCACGTGCCGAAACAGAATAGAAAATCGAAATCCGAAACCAGTTATTTTTTATATACATATTATTATAGATACATCTTCGGCTCGCGCGTGTGTGTGTGTGCGTGCGTGAGTGTGAGCGTGTGTAGACACGTATCGCATTCCGACCCACTGACACACTTCGAGGTGACTATCTGCGGCAATGAAACGAAGGAAGAAAAAAAAGGTCTGTGACTCCACCCGGGGCGGTACCGGCGGAAACGGCTCCAAAGCCGCTCCGTCGCGTCTATCGCGCGAGCGCATATATATATATATATATATACTATATACTATATAGGTATAGGCGTCATGATATTATAGAAACGATTCGCTTTTTTCCACACGCTGACTCATGTGCACCGCCAGAAAAAAAAAGTGAAATCCGCCTCGCACCGCTGGAACGCCAAAGACCCTTGGGGCTTTTCGGGGCCATAAAAATTCCCGCATAACATTAACGGTCCCCGCGCATATAATAATAATAATAATGACGACGACGTACGGCGGACTGCAACTGCCTCTGGACCGAACGATTTTCCGTTTATAGGCCGAATAACAACAATAATGATGTATTATAATCGGTCGTGGAATATTCGGCGCCGACGAGTTTTATCGATCAGATGTGCATCAGGCCGCGGCGGCGATGGCCGGCGGCGGTGATGGTCGACCGCTGCAAGTTTATGCCGCCGCCTCCGCGCCGTTGCGGATTCCAAGTTTATTAAAACAAGACATGCCACCTATACATACTATACGGCTACGTGTTATTATCTCGTCGTTATTGTGCTATTCACCTGTAACACTGCAGACACGTATAAAAAACAATCATTATCATTCAAAAGTCAGATTCACTATAGGTAGACATATATAATGTGTATATAATAATATGGTCGTTTAAATTATATTTTGGTTTAAAAACGCGTTTTATCTTCTGATATCATAGAAAAATTAAGAACGGATGACTAAAAAATTGTTGCAGTAGGTATACGAAAAATGCATACCATTAATTCGATTATAACGAGCGCATTATATATATCTGCGGTGTAATTTCACTGCATTAATTACATCTGAATCACAAGAAGCATGCCTGCATACCATTGGTGACGCATATACACGGGGAGGGGGTGGGGTTAAGGGGTCACGAAATGACATCCTTCATTATAACGTATTTCTATACAAAATGCCACTCTCCTCTATGTGTAGCATCGGTAATATGTAATTTTGTGATTATTATAATTAACACAGTCCTTTCAGAAAAAAAGATCATTTGTGCGCTAGTTACTGCTGAAGTATGATACCTATACCGGGCGTGTGGTAGGACCTGAACTTTTTTTAATACATATATGCCTCAGGCGGGTGACGTATTTTGTATATATGTATGGTGAATAATTCATACATGCAATATCACAATTCATCTTTTAAACACGAGTTAATATGATTTTTGTTGACATTTGGTTATTATCTAACAATACTGTTATCTATATCTACCTATTGTTAATAATTTATTGTACGAATCGTATTGTTTGTGATGTTAGACGACTCCGTAAAAATATGTTTACTGCCTTAAAATATTATTTTGTGTAAAATAATTAGTAACTTCAAACCTCAATAGGTTACCTAAGCTCTAAGGTTAGATTAAAAAACAAGTCTAAAAACTCCAAAAATTAGACAGGTGCAACTGTTATTATATATTATGTATACACTATACTGGGTCATTTGTCAGGTATGTTAACATTATTATTTCCTTCAATAATAGATTTATTTAAATTATGACTTGAAATTCTTTAGTATACTATTCAATTATTTAGATTTATGCTATGTATGCTATGAAAGGGTACCTATGTGGTGTGTAAGACTTATTTTCAAATGAAAATCACTCTTTTTTTTGTACATTTATTAGTAGATGATTTTTTTAAAAATATTGATGATTTAAAATTTAAATATTACATTATCTAATTAATATCAACATATTGACATTTTATGATTCATAAAATGTCTCTGAGCTTAATAAATATTATATTATTATAATTAACATACCAACTTTTTTTATTTTTTATGTAAATGATCTGAAAAAATCCAAATTTAAATAAATGCTTTATTAAGCGAAAATACGGTGAACTTGCTTTGTGAATTACCTTGAATACTTTCCTACATATAGGTATCACTGTATCAGTAATTATAATTAACACAGTTATGTAAATAATATTGTAGTACAAAATTACAACAGGATACGGAGACTATATTATAATAGTGTGTGAATACGTATTGTTTCACCTCACACACCTCAATGCCACGCGATGGAGAAGAGGTGTATTATTGTTTTAAATTTAAAGCAATAATAAATCATTGCATTCGGAAAAAATAATCTACAGAGCGGAACTTTGTGAAAGATATAATGTTTTGTTTAAAAATTGAAGGTACTAAAATAATTATATAATTAGGTATGATATAATGTAGGTATTACTGTAGTCTGTAGACTGTAAGTAATTCCAACTGATCGAAAATAATATTGTGTTTAAAACAATATTGTGATCATTTTTTTTTCAATTGTAAAGGTTAAAAAAGTATTGAAAATAGTTTTTATTGCTTTGAATTTCCAGCAATAGAGCACATATATTTCAAACTAAGTTATAAGAGGTATACGTTTGGTGATAGTTTATGACATTTTCTAGTACCTAACTATCGAAAAAATGTAAAGCATTAACAATAATAATATATTTATGAAAAAAAAAACAATTTAACAACATGAATGCATAATACATTTAAACATTCACTGAAAAATTTTTAGAGTTTGGTAATTAGGTTTTAAGTACTGCAATAATATAAATTAATACATTTCATATAATTCTAATTTATTATTATTATATTATTTATCATACATTCAATGTTTACAAAAACCAATATGCAGATAGGTACCACTTACACGTAATTTAGGATACCTAGTCATTAATTTATATTATTCAGTTTAAACTTATATGGGATTTTTTTTTTTATCTTATACGCATTCGTAGAGAAAAATATATATTATTTTTATAAATAAAATAGTATAGGTAATACAAGTACCAATATAGGAACCACGGTAAATATCGATACATCTGCAGCAGGGTTATTGGTTGTATACATACATTTACGTTATACGTATTATATTATTGTAACAGAATTCATAATAATTATCGGTGTTGGTGTAGGGATGAAAATATACAAGGAACAGTCAAGTGCGTCGAACTACACTTTAATAATAAATATGTCGTAGGAAGTGGTGAAACCACTTGTTTGGTTTATATTGTAATATTGTAATAATGTAAGGCAAAAAACCACGAACCCTCGTCTAAGGTTCTTCACTCAAGTACTTAGACCGCGACTCGTTGAAGGATAATATACGGCAGCTTGGTGTGCGGTATAGTAATTTTGAGTCATAACTAGAGAATTTCATAAAATTTCGATTAACTCTCTCCGACCGACGTCAATCAACAGATGCAACACGGGGGTCTCTGCGCTGCAGACAACAGACGCATATATTATATTATTTTCTAGAAATAGGCCTCTTGAGCGTGTACGCAGTACGACCAACGATATTAAAAAACAAAATAAACGATTTTAATTTCCCAGAGTTCCCCTTTTATGTTATGCCTCTTAAACATTTTATGTGCTCCGCAACAAATCTATTTTCTTTTCGACGTGCACGTATACGAACGAACGTCGACTGTTCAGACGACGACAAAGAATACAAAACTAAATCGGCAACAGAACGAAAACGCCATTACGGCACATGTGGTGATGATGGTTAATGGTAAAAATAAAATAAAAAAACACAATAAAATGTTACATTGTCATAATGATATTATACACTTACCGTTAAATTTGATTTCTAGCTTTTCGAGACCGACTTTGGGTTCAGCTCGCCATGCGTAGTCGTTTAAATTGTTCCATTGAATCGATAATATATACGCTCAATAGCAATTATTATTATTCGCTGGGCCCTCTGCAGACCGTCTACCGTACACGATTCAATATTATTATACTTTTTTACGAACATCAAAGAGAGCTATAATATCGCGGCTTGGTGCAAAATCTCCGTAATTATTACACACACAACTGGCATAGTACCCATTATGTAAGCATTATTCGTAAATATTATATTTTTATTTATTACCATACATACTCAATTTGTAAATTCTTTCTGTCGAGCAATAATCATGAATCTTGATAATGAATGCTGTTTGAAAACAATATTTTTTGGCGTTTCATAGGCAAATTTGAAGACTGTCAAAAATCGTGTATCCGATGACACGTTACCGCCTCTATAGACCTTAATTACCATGTATAGTCATAAAGGTACCTAATCATTATCAGTACACACGTCCCCTGGCGGAGCATAGAAATACCACCCATGGACGGTAATTTGTTTAAGCCAATAATTATCAATCCAACGAAAGTGTAATTTTTTCGGTTTCCCGTCAAATGTAGCTATCAGCGTTTCATTTGACAGTCTTAACGTCGGGAAAATGTGAAGAGAATAAAAATGAATTTTTTAGGTTGCTTAAAAACTCCTCCCTTCATGCATATATATTCCTATGTATATTGTACCTTTAATATATAAATCGTGACTACGTCACTGATGTTTCCCATAAATTATTCAAACTAAACAAATCATTTTACGGGCACCATAATGGGTGTAATATATTATTAGAAAATATTAAAAACACATTACGCTGTAGGTCATAATTGCCAATTGCCAAGAACATTTCTAGAATAAAAAATGGATTGGCATTAAATTAGATCCAAACGTGTTTTCGATCGCATTTTAAAATACATGTAAAACCAATAGTGTTCAGAGGTAGTTACTTATTGAATTTATTACATTTATTTACTTGCACTAGAAACGAAATCACTTCTATTTCGATTATACTACTGTGATAATATGATAATTTTATCGCAGGACATTTCAAAAGAGGGTGCATTTTTATTTATAGAAACATTTTCACGATTATCGTAAATTCTTTCAGAGAAATGTATACATTTTTGCGAATAAAAAACTTTTCATCACTTCGTCGGACTAAAAAGTATTTTTAACGAAATTGGTTTGTAAAAAAGAGGTATAACACTTTTGGTTACTTTTCGTACTTTCAATAAATACACCCAACTCTATATTTTTTTCATTGTATATTATTCTTTCGGATAATATTATACAACTTACTTTAGATCTTTTAATTTCTGATCTGAAGTGAGGAAAAATTATTTAGTTTATTATATATATTTTTTTAAACTTATAATGCTCCAAAGGTTGTGTTGCGTTTGTACTTTTTTAGTATATAGTACACAATTGCAATAATAATTTATTTTTCAAAATACAAAACGTAATATGTTGTTGTTGTGTACATATACATTATATTATATTACATTTAGTTTAAAATTATGCATTTATTATTTGAAGGTATATTTTTATAGTTATTATAGGGATATACTAGTCCAATAAAAGTAAAGAATAAATAATTTAAATACAAATTGAGTATTTATAATATTATGTAAATTTGATTATACGTTATACAAAATTAATTAAATTGCCAGTTTGAATTTTTGTAACTAAAATATAACTGCTAATAAAATTTTGTTATACATTGATGTTTTATTGTATGCGATAATAATAGTTTCGCTCCATTTAAAACAACAGTCTATCCAATGTTAAAAGAATGTCCACTTATTTTTTAATAGCTTATACGAGTTATCTTTTATGGTCATTTTGACACAAAATGTTTATATCGTACTTAAATCCCTAGTTTTTTTTATGGGAACAGAAATTTGGTTCACGAAGATGAAACGTCACGAATAAACGAATTATATCGAACATTGAACACACAACGATACTTATAATAAGTATCCGGTATTTATAATAATAACAGCAACAAAAAATAACTTTGTTTTTTTTTTGTTTTATCATAATAATAATTATTAGTATCGATCTTATCCTGGGAAAATATTTTTCAAATAAAATAATATCATTATATAATGACCGTGGCACTTCCTCCGTTAACACATCATCATCATAATATATCATAATACAAACATTACATGTATTATTGTTATATGGTAGGTAGCTGCAGTTTAATGATGAGAATTTTTATACCACACACACAATCTCATTAGGAAATGAATTATATTTTATTTGGCACCGGAACTTTAACGCTGTTCACTGTTTAGCGTTTCGTCATTTTTTACTACACGGCAATCATAACACTAAACATCTTTATGACCTCTAATATAAAGACCCAGCGACTGATTATAATAGTAAAGTCGTCTCTGCAGCGTGTAGGTACACACTCGGAATCGTCAAATCATCCCCGGACGATTAAATGTACGTTATATTATTATAGTGTGTTGTTTTACCGTCCGAAGGCAAATTGGATTGTTTGTACTTACACGAACATATAATAATATATACGATAAGCGCCCGTGTGCTAAAGTGGGATTTTATTGCGTACAGACGATGTACATGTGTGGCACGCTAAGCGCATTGGTATAATAATATATGATAATATACTTACGCAATGGATGCTCCTAAATTTTGAACTTATTAGACCGTTGTGATGTTTCGGCTGGAAAATTGAACATCACATTGGTAATCCGCCGCCGCATTGTCGTTGTATCGTTAATTCAATAATAATTACAATATTAAATTAAAACCTTGATTAGGATGATATACGCGCATACATATAATATAGAACGCGCACCTTTGTATTTATGCGTTTATATTGCAACGAGAGATGTTTCAAAAATGATGATGTTATAGATATAAAAGTATTTAATATATTCACATTTTGTGTTCATTATACAATCGTCAACAATGGCTGAATGGTATTGCAGCGTGATGAATAATGAAATAATAGAGAATGGATTATATACATTCCAAAAGCGTATATTATTATCGCATTTTTTAAAATTATGTTCAATATAGTATTTAAAAATAAATAAATACTATCAACATTTTTTTGTAAATGCAAAATGACGTAATAACAATATCATTATATTTCAGATTCTTCAAATGGTATAACTGAGAAGAAAAAGGACAACCATTTTACATATTATATACGTACCCAGACGGCTATACCATACTGTAAGAGTTCTAAAATAACTGTTCAAGTATTGACGTATTAGTTTTACTATTTTTCATTATATTATAAATATTAAGCAATTTATGAATAGAAAATGTACTGGTGAAAATATTTTTTTTATTTATCTTAGGATTATGGATAAAAGTATTAAATATAATAAAAAATATACTTTTTATTTGTCTACAATACTCGTATGTTATATTTTGCCATTAGCTTTAACATGAAAGATTATACGCAGTTAACTCA
>PVMI01071879.1:0-16260 GCA_008528875.1 Aulacorthum solani | reverse complement strand
TTTTACTACGAATGCGGCCCTCAATATTATTAAAAAATAATACGTGGCCCGCTGCATAAAAAGGTTGAAGACTCCTGGCCTAGACACTATTAGAACTGTACAGCAGAGGTACTTTCCTCCTTTTTTATGATGTACGTATAATAATTATGCTGACAGATAAACTTATTATAATATTATAATGACTACTTAATTAAAAAAAAACAATAACAATAGCGATTAAATTAATATGTATTGTAATATGAAGTATTAAATTTAAAAATGTTGAATGACGTTACTTCCTAGATAAATAAATGAATAAACGCATAAAAAATTAATCATTATTGGTGGAAGAAAGTGCAGTACATACAAACAATTAATAGTTACCCGTACTTACCTGTTCATAAATATTTATGTACTTATTAATAGGACTTATGCAGTGAGTTACAGTGAGCTCGATACGACGTAATCAAAAACTTGAATAACTCTAATGCGGTGTCACAATAAAACCTTGTAATTATATTATACTTGTATCTCTAATTGACTTTATGAAAACGAAATCTTTTTTCGTGGTTTAAGTGCATTTAATGAAATACAAAAATATGTAGACACGTCCGATTAAAATTAATGATATGGAAAAATTGCTCAACATAATATTGTTCTTAAGAGTAGAAATAAATTAGTTACGTACAAATATACGTAAAAAGTATAATGCCTATTTGAAATGTGTATAATATACGTACCTGCAGACGGTATTATTTAGTTGTGAATACGCCATTGTACATATTGTATGGCGTTTAGTATCATGTGGTATACCTACACATGCAATTTACAAGTCTTTACAAAGCAGAGTAGGTACATAATTTTATATAATACCTCGTGTGTTGTGTTTTGTGGATCATACAACCTTTATGATCATTGCGAATATAATATTATAATATTCTTCAGGTAGGTAGGTAAAGAGCATAAAAAAATGCTCAGTACCGTACTCGAGCTAGTGATTTTTTTTTTCTCATTTAACAATACGTCTATTCAAATTTCAGTACATGATAATATGCGTAGTTACCTATATGTTATGTAATATAGCTAAGCCAAACATTTGCTATTCTTATTTATAGGTAGGTAGAATAGACAATCTTCGATCGCACAATATGATGTTAATTTTTACTTATCCATGAACAGCCTTTTAAGAAATTTTTTAAATATAATAACAATAATAAGAAGAAAATTTGGAAAAATATTTTCTACCTAAATGTTATACTGTATATCTATAAATACTTGGTGTGTTAAAATGTTTTTCTTTGTGTTTAACTTTTTGGGGAGAGTATAATAGGAGTCAATATTCTACAAATAGGAATTGGACACTGGCGTGAGTAGTTCAAATAGTTATTTTTGCAATTTCTTAGTAGTTTTCTCCCATTTTCTGGAAAACTACTCAGTAACCGCCGTCTTATAGCGAAGAAACTTTTTGCATTATTTTATAACTTTTTAATATTTATTATTGCTTTCAAACTTAAAATAAATATACCTACCTAGGTAATATAATTTTAGTACTTTTAAACTTTTAAATTTATTTTGAGATTTTATAATATAAAATGTATAGCATAGATGTATTGCACAATATTCGAATATACAAATAGTGAGTTAATTGCATCAATAATAAGCCGATAACTTAACCAGTTAATTATTATTAAGTTCAGTTTAAACATAATATACTTTAATGAAGTGAACGAAAATGAAGAAAACTTTAAATTCAATAAGTAAAGTTGAACGTCGAATTGAAAGTAAACAAACAAGGGAAGTCGCTTTCCTCTGTAGTAGATATTTATAGAGTGTGCTTTTTGAGTAGGTCACTGTAATGATAATGGATGTGTTAAATTTGAATTCAATGATAAATTTGCAATGCAAACGAAAAACGATTCTGAGCGGAGATGGTCTGTCCACCTACACACTTACAAGTGTATATTATTATACATATATTTAAATATTATATAGCTTTAAGTAATTTATTTTTCAATTAGAAATACGGTAGATTCAACTAAATTTTTCCAAAACCAATCGCAAATTATAATTAAATTATTTCATATTAATTATAACCTATAGCTGTTACGTACCATTGAACGGTGTGAATAAGTTCGTGGTATAAATATCTTGAAATTAATTTAAGTACTTTGAAGATTTCATTATGTATAGTAAATTATTATTTACAAAATATACATAACGGAAAATACTTTCAAGCCCTAACGAAAAACATTTTTGAAGAATTCTAATAAAATATTTAAAACTGAAAATCGTTATTTTTCGATTAAATATTCAATTTAAATTAATTAAATAAATAAATATCAAATAATTTAATATTCAATAATAAATTTAAAAATTGAAACGTATAACATCCATAAGACAAAATTATGCATAATATGCATTTTTGATATTTTTAGCTGGATAGAAAAACAGCAACTTGTGAGGAAAAATGTATTACATTTCCAAGCTTTTTACTCCTAAGTAAATTTTGTTATCATTTATAGTCGATAATAAACTAAAAAAGAGTCATTTTTTAAAAATATTTATATATAGCACCAAAAAAGTCAGTATATTTTTAAAGTTATAGTGATATAATATTATTGTGCTTAGTAAAAGCTAATGCAAAACAGTCTATTAACACATTGCGAAATATATGCAGATGCATAAAAATATATAGAAAAAACTGCGATCTCAATAATCTAGCTGAACTTCCAAACAGCACAGAGGATACCAATACATAACTTAATTTATATAGCTGAATATGTAGCTCTATCAAAAGCCACAGGATTAGCTTCTTCCACAAAACACAGATACTGAATTCAAAACCATATACACCGACTTACTCAATGCTCTCAATGACATAGACAATCAACCCCCCAAAAAACCCACATGAACTAGTATTGGATATACCATTTAAAAAAAAAAGACATTAGATTTCTCTGGGTACCTGGATACAAAGTATTATTGTAAATGAAATAATAGACGATATACCCAAAAAAGCAATCAAAAAACATACAGCTGGTTTTTTGTAATATAACAACTCACTTTAACACAAATAACTCTTTATAAATATAAACATGAATCAAAAATGCCACCAAGAATGGGGGACAAATAATAAACAACAAACTGAGAGAAATTAAATCAACTACCCTCTATGGGGTGCACGACGTGTCTTTCTCTCTCGCAGACACCAAAAACATCTATTAACCGAATGCCTCCTGAAAAAAAACTTCAGAGACAAACTGACGATAACCTACCAATTACCATCTATGCAAAACACTATCATCCAATTCAGAGAGAACATCGACTCTCCTGAAACTCCTCAAAGAGACAAACCTATTTCAGAAAATATAGCAATAACACATAGATTATATCACATGTATTTTCAATAACCTAAACCTTAGTGTATTATTTTAAGATATTTTGTACACAACTTTAGGAGTAATGTATCTCAGAAATCATAAAATATTATGAGTTTCTTCAGAAGCGCCAACGACCCTGCTTATTTTTAAATAAATAAAAACAAATTTCTATTTTGTCGCAAACTGGCTTACCATGAAATTTCCCGTTTTGTATACATTTTTTTCCTGATTTAAGGTAGGTCAGATTAGGTTATGGTACTGTGCATTTTTGCGGTAGTCGCTCTAATGGATATTTTATAATAACGTTATGTTTGAGCTTAAACTTTTTTTTACTGTGATTTTGTTCTTGAAATTTGCGTATACATTTTAATCACTCAAACAAATTAAAAATTAAAAATTTCTCATATTTTTCCAAGAAATCACACAACATGAATGATCATAACACTAAACGTATACAACGCTTACAATTTTAATAGCACATATGACCCTTAACAACGCTAATAAACCACTTGCACAATGAACACACACACACAAATACTTTATAATAAATATTATTAAAAGTACAACACACATTTGAACTTTGAACGTAATACCACTGTGGATGTAAAAACTACCAAGTGATAACGCGGTTTCATTTTAAACGTCTATACAATTAGTAGTGGAAATATTATACTATCATGTATTATGTATAAGTATATTATCCACGTGTGTAGCTCGTTACAAAAATGCAAATGCACCGAGTTTAAAAGCTTACACGTAAATGTGACCGCACGTGAATAAATACATAAACTTTTATCTCAGGTGATTTCCTAGATCAAAAGTTTGTGTTGATTGCGGAAGAACAATAAATGCACGCTTATGTATAAAATTCAAATTTGTACGAAAAACTTTCCGGGACGATAAGTGCCCAAAGTTTGTTATACTAATATGAAGATGAATGACGAACAGTATATTTATAAATATTCCAAGCCATATTATTATACTATACTGCGGAGTTCAACCATTTTGTTTTTAGAGAGTTTAAAACACCAAAGTTATCCAATCAGTTCTATTATGTAGAAAGTTAACAAAGTTACTTAAAGACAAATTGATTGAGTCACGTATAATTATTTTTTATTGTAATTCTAATGAATTAAAAAGTTTCACGAGATCATGGGATTAATGCAGTTTTAATGTTTGGTTGTTCGGTCGGAGAATATACAAAACTCAAATATTATTATTATTATTAATAATAATAATATGCCGTGCGGTTTATTTACCACTCTTCTTCACCGTATTATAATATTGCACAGCTCTTAAATAATAATTTGTACCTATAGTTCAGAAAAACGTAGCTTATAACATTTTACTGATACGCCATGATATTCTGAACACGAAGAGTCTAAATTACTAATTGCTAATACATAATGATTTTCAGTATCTTATAAAAAAAAAAAAAATGTTATAATAATATAGGTACATGCACTTGGTTGTAAACATAAAATCACCAACGTTATCTGTCTCAGAACTAAAAACAAATGAAATTAGTTGATTAGTACCTAAAAGACATTTATCTTTGAAAATGTTTTGTATACCTAGTATGGTTCTTATTTTAAAAAAGAAAGTTGATTCGAAATGTAATAAAACAAATTGATTTGGAGACGAAATTTGAACAACTTAATCGAGTTTCCTTTTATCTTTTCGAGTCACAATGTTCATCAATTTCCAAAGTTTAAAAACACACTTTATGAAATAATTAATAGTTACTATAAAACTCTTATGCATAATGTAGCGTGACTGTCCCGACTCCTTCAGTTGGCCTATAATATTACATACAATTTAATATCTATTATAATATAAGAAGACAATTTTATCAATATTTTATGTTCAGTATTATCAATGTGGGCACAAATGTACTTTTATATTTGTAAATTGAATTTATTCGACTCAAAAGTGTCTACAATTTATTTTTGAAGGATTCAAAATATTCATAGAGTGGAATTATTTTTCGAATTGATACAATATTATAATACTATAATATGATTTATGTTCCATCGACTTATTTTTTTCCATGAATACGACATTTTTGATTTTATAAACTTGGGTTTGATTTTATTTGAGGGTTTCTTTATCCTGTCTGATTTAATGTAGGTACATAGATTTTTTTGTGTGTTTCTTTATCTATGTATTCCGAAAATCGGCTCGAAACGATTGTTTGAACATCGCTTTTATTTATTTATTATTTCACAATATACTTTACCTAGTTGGTTACATGGCTTATATGTTTTGATGAACTACAGTACATATATTCGAGTGAACCAAATCTGTTTAAATATTATAATTGGGGTATATTCACAGGCTTTTGTCATTAGTAAAATTCACTATTTTGTAGTTTATATTAAAATTCAAATTTTCTCTCTCTTTGTCATTTTGATTTAAATCAGTTATAATGACACGCACTCAAAGCAATAAACATCATGAAATAATTTTATGAGTAATGATGTACCTATGATTGCTTTTGCATTTATATAATGGTGAATATTAAGTTGGACTTGTTGAGATGAGATAAACCTCTTGGTTATTATTTGAAATTATAAAGGTAGACTTATTTGCAACTCTGGATCTATACCAGACATACCTATGCATACTAAATCGTTTCCTCCAATGTGTTAGAAAAACATTAAAATACATATTTTCGGATGTGTGATAAATAAAAATGTAATAATTTGTTTGTTAATATTTAAATTTACCTTATGTAAAGTTATTTCATGTATTGTTGGAATTTATGTATTATCATTGGCTGCACATACAAAATACATATATGTAAGTATTTATAATCAATGGTAATATCCGCACAAATATTTGACCATTAAATTAGTATGATTTTATTTATTAAGTTCGAATTGATTACGACATAAAACACAATATTATTATTTACACAGTATATTATGCAATCGATTAAATTATATTTTTAAGGCCAATGGCCCATGTTGCCGAGAGTCTAGTATCAATAATAATAAAAAAAAAATATTATTATTATAATTATATAAGTAATTACATTAAGACGAACATTTTTTGTTTTTCAATTTTGAGGGAAAATATAAATTCATCGGGTTACAATGACATGCTTTTTGTCATCATCTATTGAATCAGTTAAAATATTTCAATTTTCTATGTAGAAGGTTGTTTTTCATAAAAAATTGGATCTAGTTAGTTACTTCGAATATTGGAAACTAAAAATATATATTTTATTTAAAAACAGATAAGAACAAAAAAATAAGTAGTGGAATAATGAGAATTTCTACTATTATAATAATAAATAATGAATTAATAATATATTTGAAGTTTCAACAAAAATCAATTCAACCTACCAAATATTATTTATAAAAAAAAAATAAATGACTAATATTCATATAAATATATTAAAATTATGCTAACACGTGTCACCTCAGGTCAGAATTTATTTTCGTATACACGCAAATCAAAAAAAAAAGGATAAAAAATATTGAATACAAAATAGCAAAAACCATTTAACTGAAAAAAATATAGCGAAAAAATGTGTGGAAAATATATAAAAAAAATAATTAAAATTAAAATATACAATAAAAATAAAAATAATCAAATAGAAAACATCATATAAGCATCATACATTTGATGAGACATCAGCTATACTAGCTGAGCGATTTTCCGGATTATTATTATTTTGCTTCAAAATTACTTATACTTTCAGTTTCGACAGATATTTTTTTGAAACTTATATCTTATTTTGGCCGTGTTACAAATATAACGAAAAATACTCATTTATGTAATACCAATATCATTATCTTTTTGCCCAGAATTTAAAGTATGAATTATTAAAAATACTATACAACCCTGTAGAAGTGAACATTATAACAATTTCCTTTGAAAATTATGTACCTTATATGTTTCTAATACAACTCTCGAGTTTCTTATACAAACATTACAACTAGTAATTTGGGATAGACCTTAGGGAAATGTGTTATTGTAAATAAATAAAGTTGAGTGAAAGTTCACGAGAAGTATTTGAAATTGCATGGAATGCGTTTTATTTGAATTCTCGGGTTAGGTTAGGCGTTGTTATATTTTATAAGTTCAGACTATGATAAATACTCTGAAATGTTTTAACAGTTACAATTTAAAATATAATAACGCTGGGTATGTATACGTAATTATCAAATATAATTATATATTATCAAATTATAATGCTATTATCATTATTCTATACACTGTTATTTTGTTAAAAAAAAAAAAACTTTAAGTACTTTCCACACGTTATTCAATATTATGTTATTAATAATGATTATAAAACTTACAGATTATGTGGGTACACAGCAGTTATCAGAACGCTTCGTAGGATAGTGATTTATAGTATATTAAGGTATGGAAAATGTGTTTTTTTTTTCATCAACTAGTTCGAAGAATTTTATTGTGCGACATTGTGCGTCATATCCCGGTGTGTATCAAACGAAACCCATCAATTTCGAAATCCGCCGAATAATATCGAATCCTCTCAACTTCTTTGCAAACGCTCCCGAGCAAAACTTTATTTAAATCCCGACCAACTCATTTCACCACTTGCCACAAACCCTCAAATAGTGCAGATGTGATCCGATCGTCTAACAATTATTAATAAATCAAATTATCAGGTGTCTCAATCGCGAGACTTTCTATCATGTCTTCCACAGTGACAAATCTCTAAATTAACCCTTCTCATTTCACTGTATATCTATATAGGTAGTGATTTTTTAAAAATAAAGCTAAAAAAAAACAAGATTTTAGTTCTGATTATAACATTAATAATTGTTTAATATTAATAAGGCTTATCATCTGAGTTTGCTGTATTTAAAAAAAAATGTTTTTAATTGTTTGTATATGTAGACATGCAAATTGTACTATGAATGATGTAATTGTTTGTAAGTAATATAGTGACGAAATACGCCGGCCTATGGTCACACATGTTTAGAGTTACCTAATTAACTCTTTTTTTTTTTTTTTATTTTAAGAAAATGTACAATCTATATACAATTTATATAATAAGTAAATATGATGATTAACTCTTAAAATTATTTTTGTTTTTTTATTGGACGATCCGCTTCAACTACAACCATAGTTATTAGCTTGAAGTGGTCTTACATTTTATTTTCAGTTTACAAATTTTTTTCTTATATATATTTCTAAATTAGTATATATAAATTGAATTTTTTTTTAAATGTGTTGTTCTTTTCCGCTTGAAGTCGTAGGATTTCGAAGAGGTGTTCTGGCAAATTGCTTTCTTTTCTTTCGTTTTCATATTTGAGACAGTCTGTTAAGACATGTTCGATTGTTATTTGGGTTCCAAATGTGGTACATTTTGAATGGGCATCTACCAAAATTATTGTTTTTGTGATCATCACCTTCACCATAACTAGCACGAGTAATAGCAATGCTTGATGATACTAATATAATTTGATTTTAATTTGATCGTAAAAAATTTCGAAATAGGTGCATTATAAAATAAGGTGCAAAATGGGAGTGGTTAAAATTAACAAACTCTACTTCGACAGCAGGTGGCAGAAGACTAAAAAAATGTATATTCTCGGCGAGAAGTTCAGAAAACTTGCCGATTCTAGAAATAGATATAGGAACATTAAATGTTATGTATGCAAATACGTTGTAACTAAACTTTTACTATTATGATATGATATAACATGATCTAACCTATGACCAAACCTATTTCATATCTTATAAATCAAAATAACTACAATACACAGTATCAAGTATCGTCTAGGTAATAATATAGTTATTGTCGTGTTGCGTAAATATTAAAAATAATCGAAGCGTCCAATCGGGTCAAAAAAATTGTAATCAAAGTGTGCATTTAGAGACAAAATATTTACATATTGTACGATGATAAACTCTAGAGGTTCCGCATAATATGCCCTGCAACGCGTATAATATCCCATTATATTATATTACTATCTTTATTTTTCATCTTCTCCTATTAATACGGATACTATTATTAAACACTTATTTTATGGAATAAATGTAATTTTATGTACACACACATATACGCCACACGTAAATATTTATACACTCTGCCGTAAAATTATTAAGTATTGTTTGAAAAGAAAGACCGCATATTATTCTGGTTGTGTTGCAGATTTAAATAATTTAAGGAACCGGCGTCGTTGATAAGAATTTAATTCCATTTGGAACTTGGTCCGCGCGTGGATGTAAAATTGTATTATTTAAGCGGGGGGTCTACGGTTGACCCCATAAATGTGAAAGTTTTACGTTAAAACCCGGCGTTCTGGCGGGTACAAAAATAAGCTTTGTCTGCCCTCTCCGCCCGCACGATTTTACCTGTGAGCAGAGGCCCTTCCTAATGTTTTTCAAAGGACATTTTTCCTGCCAAACTATATATTTATTTAATAACTATCCGGATGTGGATGTGATGAATAAACTATATAGACATTCCAGAACTTTGAAATTGATTTAAGTATTTTATTTCGGGTTGCCAGTTGACTGAATTGAATTAAAATCCTCTGTTAAGGTATAAAAAACAAATAAATATTTTAAAAGTAAATTAAATAATTAAAAACAAAAAATGACATTGATATTTTCCATAGTTTTCATGTAATTTCTTATGACGCCGAAATAACTGTTTATTATTAATGATTACACTGTAATAATATAATAATACATTACATACGTCCGTGACATTAAATTTAAAGGTTAATCAAGGAAGTGTCTCGTTCTAAGATAGTGAGATCGATTCTGTGTAGGATTGAATTTATTTTAATACAGCCATACATAGTCATATTAATAGCATAATTAAGAAACAGTTAAGTATTTATACTATTTATATTTATTATAATTTGCCAAAAACTAATATAAAACAAAATAATTTATTATACTACTTCAACAATTATTAAAATACAATATCAAAAGTAGTTACCATATCATTTCTAATATACCATATTACAATAAATTTTAATAAAAATGTTATAATAAATATTAATGAACGGAAATATTTATGGCGATTCCGGGTAAAAATGATAAAAATCGGTAATACATAATATTCAATTATAAGCTAATGATGTACCTACAATACTATACGATACCATAATAGTTGTATATTATGAAAATTATCATTGGTTTTATAATTTCTATTACATTATAAAACAGAACTAAAATATATATTTTTTAATAGAATTAGCCAAAATATTTCATTCAATTTTTTTTACATTTTTTAATTTTCCTATAAATGTTTTAATTATTGGAGGTATATTATAATAAATATATATATATTTTTTGATTTTATGTTTTTATTTTTATAGCAGATATATTTATTGATTAATATATCATTTTTTGACGTCCAATTCTCTTTAAGTCCAAATGGCTACATTTGACCTATACAGAAAATGTCTGAAGTGAATTAAAAGTATGTAGCATGAAGTTTTGTAAGTAAGTCAAAAATCATAAAAATGTATGATATTATTTTAATTATCTAGTTAAACGCTAGACGAATAATTAAAATTTATAATCTAAACCGAAAACTGCCATAGAATCTAAAGTATTAGTTATTTTATAAAGTTTAGGATCTACGTACAAACCAACATCTATGGAAGCTAGTATAGTTTGTTTATTTGCCCCATATTCTCATCGTAAAGTTACCAAATATTCCCAGGTGCGTTTGATAAAACGAAGGTAACCTATCTTAAAATTACCTTGAACATTCTAATTTACCTGCAAACTATGGAGATTTAAGGTAATTATTCGTTCGGTTAGTTTTACAGTTTAATATTTAGTTTTCTATTGAATGTTTATTGGTTTTACAACCCTTAGCACCAAATATGGTTTGATAAAATGAGAAATCAAATTTTTTTTTAAATTAATTGATTTATCTAATGACTAGGTCATTAATTGATCTTACAATCTCTATAAAAACTTAATATTGGTAAAATTTAAATTATTTGTTTATTAAAATACCTTTTATACTTATTTTTAGAGCTGATAAATTAAAATAATTGTCATTATAGAAGTATATTGTACTGATCGCAGCACACATTTTTTAATTAAATTATATATATATATTATAGATAGATAGACCTTTATTATAAATATGTTATATTTTGAATTCCATATACTTAATAAGTGGGTGAGATTGCAATCTAAAAATAATAGCTGGTAAATCAAGTTTAACTATCCTAGGTATAAAAATGCTTGATTAAAAAATAATCATTCTCAATAATGTTTAAAAGAAGAAAAATTATAAGTACCTATTACAAGACGAGTCGTAATTAAGAAAAACTTTGCAGCATTCCCTCCTAAGAATATTTTTTCATAAAAGTGTTTCAATCACATTAATAAATTTTAAATAATTAAATAAAATAAGATTAATTAGTAGGTATTACTATTTCTTTCAAAATAATTATATTTATAATATTTGTTTTTCTATAAACTAATAGCTAAAATCCTAATGAAATATTATATTGTGTATTATAAATACATACTATTGATATTTTTTAAAGAACTAATCGTAAAGTATATAATTCTACCATATTTTTAATTTTTCAATACATAATTTTTTACATTTGTGGGTTCGAAGTTTTGATTATAATAAACATTTTGAGCATTGACATTTTTTAATCGGACGTTTTAGTAAATATAATTACTATTGTTGAAAGTTATAAAATACAATAATTTTTTCAATAATCCCTATTATTGTATTCATTTTATTTAAAAAAAACATTAAATGATGATTATGTTCTATATAATAATATACTAGAAATTCAGACTATAATATTCCCCCAACCATCAGCAAAAAAAACGAACTGTGGACTTATAAGTAGGTAGGTATTTAAAAGCATATATTTGGATATTGGAGATCTGATTTTTAATTTTTACCTGTGGATTTTTTTGTTATTTTCAATAACTACTCCAATTAAGCTACAGAGTGGTTCCAATAATACATAATATATTTTTTTTATAGTATACGCAATACATATTTGAATATTTCTCAGTAATTTTAGTTATTTCAATAAAATTGGTAAATCAATAATGCTCATAAATTTCTATTTTTTCAATATGATAAAATTGGGATGTCCCCTCACGATTAAAAAGTCTGTAGTTTTTAATTAATTTTGATGAAGAACTTTTTCCATTAACTCGGGTATATTTCTAATTTAGAGAAACCGCACACGAATACTTTTTTTAAATGCTACCAGACTGCTTATTAGTTTATTTTGTCCCTTTTTAGTTTTTATAGACCTCATAAACCGGAGTAAAACTACGAAAAGCGGCATTACACTCGGGACACTCAGCCATTTTTATAGTTTGAATAAATATCTTTGAACTTAACTCATTCCACAATTGTTAGTATTGTAAAAAGATTTTTTTTTTGTTCGACTTTGAATTGACTTTTTATAACCGTTGGCGGCAATAACACATCAATTATTAAGAAAAACTTTTTAGCTAATTGGATTCAAAGAAATAAAAAAGGAAGACCGAAATACTTGGTTCATATAAATAATAAAAAACATACAATTATTTGTAAATAAAAAGCTGGCAGAGAAACTAATTTAATTTATTTTAAGTTAAACTTACTATATATTTTTTAAATGGGTGTATATTCTATAGACTTATTTTTAATCAGATTCTGGTGTTACAGTATCTTAATTTTTTATAAAAATGATTGTGTTAAGCTCAATGCTTAAAGTATATTTAATTCAATAGAAATGTATACCACTTACTTTCCATTTAAATAAAATAAATTAGATTTATTATAAATTGTATAAACCATAAAAAGTTATTAAAAATGTAGATACGTTTTTAAGAAAACGAAATAAAACACACGAAAAGTATAAGGCAAATTAATTTAATTCAATTATTTAAGTGAAGATACTGAACTAATAGTTTATTATTTATAGTCATTCAAAATGTTTATGGACAAAATGGAAAACAAAAATGCGTTGGATATTCCTTGCATGATAACTCCTCTCATCTTAATTTTAAATAATTATAAAATACTATATTTCATGTCAAATTTGTACAACTATAAAAACATCGGATGAAAGTAACTCAAAGAAATTCTAGTACCCTCAAGTGCCAAAAAACAATAATGTTGTAACTTAGAAAAAAAAAATTACCACGAGAGTTAATGTCTCAAATTATAATCCCTTACAAATACCATGTTATTTGATACCGCGTTATTTAAACCAACACGAGTATAATAGTGTATGTAGTATTGTAAACTTACACAAGTGTAGTATGTTTAATTTTTAATTAATTACACTAAGTTGACTTTTATTTTTATTACAATGTAAAATAATAAAATTTAACAATATATGTATTATCATTACCAATTTACCCCAACAAGTTGAGCTTGAAGCGAGGTAAATGAGTTGAAAGTACACAATATTACTTACTAAAGATTACTACAACACATATAAAACCTAATCTCTTATTTCGATGTGTAATTACAGTTCAAGTAACAAATAGTTTACAACAGCTTGTTCGTCTATTGAATAATTATTCTTGTTTACATTGTTGAAATATATTTTTTAGATACATCGGCATTGCATTAAAATTAATTGAAAGTATCATATATTATAAATAATAATAACATTTTTTTTTATTATTATAAATAAGCCTCGGCAGCTAAGTCCATTGGCTGACAATTACTTTTTACAATGATAATTTGTTTTTTACATACGTTTAACCGTCCATATTAAATTTTCTATTTATATTTCTTTATGAAGCTTATAGAGTCTGTTTGATTGTTGACACGTTCGGGCCTAGAGATTGATACAGAAACTCTGTAATTTTGAGTTTAGTTCTTGCAGTCTCTGTTTATCTGCATTCGAAAAATAATGATAATTATTATATAATAGATACAATAAACAAAAGTATATAATGCTTACCATTAAATAGCAGCAGCGTGTTATGTGTTATGACTTATTATACCGATAAAACAAAATAATAATAATTATATTTCAACGATAATTATCACTTAATTGTGCTATTTCTATTTCTTTGTATTATATATAAATGTTTATTAAGAGTATATGGAGCAATTTTTTTTTTGAATACTCACGAGAAGATAATTTGATATTTATTTTTACCCGAGAAAATTATTGTATAGAGTAAGTTGAACGGCGATATGTATAGGCAATTTCACACCATGCCGGCGTTGCTGAGTGCTGACATAGTATCATTGATTATACTGCAAAGTACTACGTATAATCAATGTTAGTATTAATAATAATAATATTAGTATAATCTAATCATGTAAACATTGAAATAATAATTTAATCAAATATTGGCATATTACACGTAGTGTTACTACTTCCTTTCAGATTGATATATTTTTTTTTTGTGTCTAAAATATACGATTAATAATTAATGTATAATAATTGTTTTACATTTGAATTATTCAATGTTTTTGAACGTCAAGAGTATGACAAATGTAACATTGTATAATATGTTTTTCAGTCGATTTTCAAGTATTTGTAAAATATATTTCTTTATACAGAACTATACATACCCTCAACATTATGTTATTAATGTTTATAGGTACATATTATTATGTCAAAAGTAAAAATATTCAAAAACAGAAAAAACAAGATATGATAGGTTTTAAAATAATTATTTTATTAATTAATATTTGTTATATTAAAAAAAAAAATATCTGATTATAAGCTTAATGTAATGCTTAAGTACTGAAAAACAAATAAAATTATGTTTTTGAATAATAATATTTTAACTATTAATGTTAGGTACCTAAATTTATTTTATTAATTAACTTTATACTATAGAACAAGTCATTTGAAAATTTTAACTAAGTATAGGTAATTCAGTATTTGAATACATTATATTAATTTATTGTATATTCGTAGAATATAAACAGTGAATTAAACATCCACTTAAATAAATTAATTAAAATATACTGTAATTGCATACGAGTTTGATTGGCGTGTACTGATTCGCACCCTTACTATTATTAATAACTAATAATATAGAGTTTGTCTATTAATTAAAATGTAGTTCAAAGTAAGCAGTGCAATGACGATGATGTACACTAATCAAAAAACTTATGAAACCAATTGAATAATAAATAAAAAATCACTTTACTGTATCATAGGCGTCGAGTACAAATACTTAACGTGTTAGTGCGACTGTAACTTCCCATCTTGCCACAACAGGCATCTATGTATAAGTTATAATATTAACTACTAGTTTAAATAATATAAAATAAATAATAAACAATTAAGTAAAAATATTAAAATAGTAAATGAGTTAATTTTTTTTTTTATGTCTTTACGAATAATATTTTTTGAATTTAAATAAAATAACTTTTTTATTTATATACATTAAACTTCATCAATATAGTAAATAAAAATTTAATCCAACCTAAGCCAACCTTAATAAGAATAGTTAAGTCACGACTCATCTGTATTATATAAAATAATTTGATTATTATTATTATTATTATCGTGGGATGTTTTGATATTGTATTTATTGGCGTTTAAATGTTATGTTTTCTTTATATTATATTTTGTACATAAACCATGACAATTGGGTTTTTTTTTTAAAACAAATACAAAATTGAAATTTTAATAACCACGGTTATAAGTTCAATTATATGACATCGTACATAAATACATTGGAAATATTATTGGTTATTATATTTCCCAGATTAAAAAAATGTTGTAGACTTTAGTAGAAGAAAAAAAAAAAAAAATTTTAATAATTGGACAGTGCTGCAGGATATAATGAAAGTAATAAATTTTTGAATGAAATATAATAAATTTTAATTTAAAAAAAAAAAAAAATTTACTGAAAATTAAAAAATTGGAAATAAAAAAAAAAAATATAAGTACAAATTTATTAATAAAAATAAAAATAAAAATTTATTTTT
>PVMI01071875.1:0-10131 GCA_008528875.1 Aulacorthum solani | reverse complement strand
ACCATTAAAATATAGTTACAACTATTATTTAGCCTGCGGCAGTCATATAAAAAAATACGCATGACGTCATAATTTCGCCGGCCCTGATTACTCTGTAAGTGCCTTGGACATGTCATATATACTTATACGTATTTTTATTACCACTATAATTTATCATTATTATAATCAATATTTTTATGATTAAAATTCGTGGTTGATTCTTAAATCCTATGTCTATAAATATAATCTAAATTTTATATTTTAATAACTAAACAATTAGTGATATATAATTTATTATAATAATATGGATTTCCAGATGCTTCTATAGAACCTATTTAGATTATAGATAGTAATTAATATACCGAAACTAGTTAACTATCGAAACTCTAAAAATCTTGTAGGGTCAAATAAAAACTAAAAATTATTTATAGACTTAAAGTAGTCGATTCCAAGAATATTATTACTACTAGATTATATTATATTAATTTGTCGTTTTCTCTATAGTCCTTGAGAACATAATCTTTAACTAGGTAGGTATCTATAAAATATTTTATTCAAATGCCGTTTTATGTCAACGTCTAATAAATACTATTTCTGAATTTATTTGTCTATGATTTCTGTATAAATTATTTTAAATTTGTCTTAAATGTTTTATATTAAACTTTGTAAGATTTTAGATTAAAAAAACATTGAGTTGAGGTTATATCTTTTATCCTTAGCTTTTCTTTCACGTCAATGTATTTGTTTCGTTTATCAAACTATGTTTGTACATTGTTTATACTTATACTCGAGTCTGGTAAATGTGAAATATTTTTTTTAAAGTAATGTCTGCAAGCTAATTTATTAATATATAATCTAAATTTTAAAACCATTATAACATTTATAACCTGTATGGCTTATTACATTCATTTTTGACTAAAAACTTTCCATTTCGTAATATTCCTTTGCAATCTACTATATTTAATACGAAAATGGTTCTGTTTCAACTTTAAAAATATTCAATTTTTTTTTGCCATTTGTAAGATATTAATGGATATAATTATACTTGTATAATATACGACTAATATTATACCTCCATAATATTCTAAATTTAAAAAGAAAACATAAAGCTTTGGAGTTTAATTGTTTAGTTGATTGTAGAAATGTTTCCCTGTAAAATATTTCTATTTTCTTGGCTACTGTTTTTTTTTTACTTCTATATACAATTAAATTATTAAATACCTGAACGATAATAAAACAATTTAGTGAAATTGAAAATTATGTGTTGCTTATTGAAATTGAGCAGTCAAAAACTATGGTCTAGTTAATTGTAATGTTGTATCTACCTATATGAAATCCGAGCTTGAATCGAAGCTTTTCTAACTATACTATACTGATTTTTTTACATTTCTTCATTTTTGGTCAAAGGCGTAGTGTATACTCAAATAACACACTTGCTATTAATAAAGAATATTTATTTCGTCATATGATACTACTTTATATGCTCGTACGCCAGGCCTTCAATATTATTAGGTCACGGTAAAAGCTATATAAACAGATATAAATCATAATAATAATGACTAAAACGCGAGAATCAAAAATATATTATATTATTATAATAATATTATGTGTTTGTACATCTTAAGTATTTACCATTTGTTTTTACAGTTTATACTTATTTTTATAGTTATTTTTTTATCGGAAACCACAATGACAATAACCATTAGCTATTTAAAATTTATTAATTTTAATTAGGTATAGAAAAATAACACTTTCTGAAGTGTTGTATCGCTGGATAGGTAGTTTGGTTATTAATGTGTATGTCCTATTAGTCGTACAGTACCCATGCGTATTGTACTATCAATGTACAGAGTGCATGGTTTAAAAAATAAGAACAGTAAAATTATTGATAATGTATTGTTATATTTTGTTGACTCAATTTAAGTCCCAGAACTTCATGGAACCAATTTTATAAAATAATAGTTCATTATAATATTATGTACAAGTGTATTATTAAGTTCTCTTCATCTCTTTTTTTGTTTAGTTTTTACTTAAATTTCACATGTTGGACATGCAAGTATATATGATTCATTGATCCTACTTTAGCCATAAGATAGTCTATGGGTAAAATAAACGCGGGTAGTGTTGTATTTTGCTATACTGTGTGTTGTTGTATGTATACCTATGCATCATACTATAGGGCCTCCGGTGATTGGGTTTCAATTCCCTAGCTATATCAAATATTTTTGTGCATTTACTTTTTCAGTTATCTGGTCAAAAATAAATATTTTTTTTAAATATACTAGTTATTGAGCAACATTTTTTTTTTAATACATATATAATAGTGCTTTGATTTATCATTCACCCCGACTTGTCTTCTACAGATAAAGGTATTATATAGGTATTGACGTATTGTAGATTTAAATTTACATATTATATAGGTACATTATACATTAAGTATCAAATTGTTTTTTTTCCACGTCGTGAAAGTCGACGAATCTTACCAAATTTATCTTCATGGTTCAAATTATATTTATAATTACTTAAACTTAATTATTAATATCATCTTTCAAAAATGATACACTCCAATGTCTTGACTCATATGATGTTTTAAGATTTTAAAGTTCAAATTTGGTACCCACTTTGAGCTTCAAAATCATAAAATATATGATGACCAAGTCCCAATTAAAAGATTAGCATTTTATAAATGTAAAATGTTGGCTGACTTTAATTACCGACCTTCGATATAATATAATATAATTTAATTTAATTTCTTTACATTTTAATTTTATAAATGTACGTTCACTAAATAATTTAGTACCTATATTATTCGACATTTTAAATTAATAATACATTTTTTAGATGAAAAGATTAAGACTAGTACTATGTATTGATTTACATAACAATAAACGAATTTATGATATAAAAAATTTTAAAAAAAATTGTCTATACAAGTCTAATAAATTGTAACCAAAACATTTTACCAAGTTTCGACATAGTATAGTTACTACCGCAAATTAGTAATTTTAGCAACATTGCAAGATTGTAATTATTCATGGTCTTGGTGAATTTTGAAGGTATTTCAAAAGGTTTATTACCTCGAAATTCAGAGATTAAACTTTATGCTTTAAAATTGTGTAATTGAATTAACAGTGACAAATAATGTTAGCCCTTTAAACTAAGCCAAACATAAAAAAAAGTTATACATCTCTATATGTTTTAGTTATTCAGGTGGTAAATAAAATTTAAAACATAATAATTTATTAATATTAGATATGCATGCCGTATGACGAAGCATAGAAATTTAAATATTAGGTTTAGGTATAGTATACTAAATACTTACTGAAGCATTGTGTTATGTTATAATCGTTAGTATCAGTGCATAGAATTGATCAAATTACACATTTATAATTGGAATTTATTATTATATAAATCAAATCACTTTAATATACTTAAATGTCTACTCTAATGTACCCACCAATATTTAATATTCGTCAATCTTACACCAAATGCATGGAAATGAGAAAAGGACAAACTGTAGCATGTCACACGGCATACATAATATTATATATTTATATGTAATCATAAAAATAGAAGTTGTAAAATAATGAATTTCTTACATATTTTCCATTAATTTCAGTACGTCATTCCTCAATTATCTTATATCCATATTACATACAATATACAATATACATCAAATTTGTATTACCTATATAATATTTCAAAAATTAAAAATTGTATCACTTAAGCAATGTTTCTAAATACAAAAAGTGCCTAACATGAAACAATAGCTATTTATTTATGGTATTTTTAAATGCCTATACTATAATCACGTAAAGATATAATAAAATAACTTTTTATAAATTATTCTCATATAGTCATAGTCAATTATTATTATTATTATTATTATTATTATTGCTATAATATAACGACAATCAAATAAAACTTTAATCTGATTTTTAAAGGCAAAAATTTTAATGGCATTTACTATTTTCTTTAGCTATAAAATTTTTTTCTCTCAGCTAAACCTTTAAGATTAAACTGAATGTTGAGACTTTAATATGATGAAGAATTTAAATCAATTATTGAACGAGTAGGTAGATGGTAGGAACATAGACGATTTACTCAAACATTGAAAACCATTAATATTGAATAGAATTAAATTTTAGTTACGTATATCAAAATACATAATAAAAAGTGATAAAAAATGAAAATATATTTTTATTAATAAGTGGAAATTTAATTTGTAAGTTATAACTCGTAAACGAATTTAATATTGACAAAGAAATTCAGCAAAAGTATAAAAGTATATGAGAATATTTTTTCCAATAAAAATATTATTCACTACTGAAAAACTTAAGCTATAAACAAATTTGATTTTAATGCAAAACATACACATAAATAATAATATATAATTTATATAGGTACTTCAAAACCAAATACAAATAACATTTAGTTCTCCCGTTAAAATTGATAATCATATATTTGCTACCATATTCAGTATTTTTCAAAATTCTATTACTTTTTTTCTAATTATTTTATTATAGCTGACAATTATAATTGAAATGATTCTACGCGATTTGAGAAAACAACAAAGTATAATATTTTACTACTTTTATCTTATTTAAGTTCAAAATGAAACCCAGAAAGAACTCATGCAATCTGAAAACAAATGGTGATGTTAAGACATAAAATTAATTTTTTATCGTATTTGTTTCTTTATGTATAGATGCCGTGGAATTCGAGTCGCGTAGTTAAGTCACATCAGTGCACCAGGCTTGCATATACCTATATATATTTCACGTAAGCAATCAAAGGCCACAAGACTAAAGTAGTAAAATACGACCTTTGAATAATTAAGCAAATTGTTGTTGTTTCTTCATAGTTTTGAAATAATATGAAAATATTATATTCGTCAATGTCATAAACTCGTAGCCCTAGCAAAAAATAAAATCTTTTTATGGCGTTCGTTATTATAACATTATTATATTATGTATACATAATAATATTATTTATGTGGTGCATCGCATTATCGCAATACTGAAAACACACGTACCTATTATATTTAATGTACCTATATATTATGCATCTCCCTTTACGTTTAAAATTCTGTTAGAACATTGCATCGTTGCATATTATATTGTGATTTGGGAGGCACACGGCAATCGCCGATATCTAACTATCTAAGTATATATAAATACTTCACATGCACATCAATGTAATATTATTATTATAAAGTCTATCACTTGACGCTCAGAGAACAATAAGATTACATTATAACAAACAATTTTTTTCTTTTTGATCTTAAGCATCATCAACTAAGGCCATTATTCTTTTTGAAGGATTGTTACGATTGGTAAAGTTAGAAACACTTGTATGTTAGGCGAGGATTAGTCACTAAAACCTCGGTGGTCAACCATCCAGGAACTAGCGACGTCGGCCAATGTTTGACTTCAGAACACGTTAGTCACTGAGGACAACCACCGCGCCACACCAGGCCCCAAAACACAATTAATGAAAATCCTATATACATATATAGTCATTGACTAAATATACAATATTTAAATAAGTATATTTAATCAATGATATAGTTTACTAAAGACTGAAGTATATACCGTTACCTAAGTATGTATAATTTTAATTTTAATTGGAAATTCGAAGTAGGTACCTAATAGTACAAGCGTATAGCAATAATTGAATAATTTAGTGAATACTTAGGTACCTATACTAGTTAATATTTTATCGACTACTGCGTAGGTTAACTTATTGTGAGTATTCAAATTCCGATTTTACATCAAAGTGTTCATACTTGTACACGCATATGTCATGATTAATATTATACTTAGGAACAAATAAATAATGTGCAACAATGATAAATTTAAAAATCGCAGTGAAGTATATACTGTAAGAAACTGCGACGGTACTGAGTAAGACTGTACTGGGGCGGGCGACGGTCGTTGTATACACATTTATTTGAAAACCGTGATAAATCATTGTGTTTAATCGAAAAACGATTCTGAGTGGAACTCGCTTTACCCTACTGCAACAATAACGATCAAGATTCCGTTAAAAACTGGTGATTGCTTTGCAGTTCTCTTTTTCTTCTTTTTGCATTCGGTGGTTTTCGCGGAAACTAACTATACTTTGAAACCCCTCTCTATACATATAGGTATTATATTTACTGACGCATCTTGTATAATAATACAGCAGAGACATCAAACATGTATACAACAGCGTATTCCTCTACTGTATACCCATCTGTATCTCCTTAGTCCTTGACAGGCGTCACGCCTACAAAAAAATATGTGTCTCGTATTATAGTAGTGGTGTATTTGAACGTTTCGGTACCAGACATGACTTCACACGGGTTTTTTTTTTTAAACATTTAACAATATTAATATTTATTTTATAACCGTTTGTAGTGTTCAGGGTGTTTGAGTGGGATGGCTGGCTCTATGGGTTAATATATATATATATATATTACATACCCGTATGTGTGTGTGTAAAATATATATGAGAGACTTAGACATTTTTGACCCTGGCGCCGCCACTGATAACATCCACCATTAGGAGTGCCTCACCCCCTCTGCGCCAAAACTATTATACAGACCAACATCTGATTGCGTATATTATATTGTATAAGTGGTCGAGAGTGGACCACCGTGTTGTTCCGTAAACCCGACCCGTGAAAACGCCATTCCCTGTATTATATTATGTAGGTATACCTAACCTATCATGTCGGATACTATTATATCACTACGTTGCATTGTTAAATTGTATACTCTGAAGCGATATCATCTATATATATGCAATCATTGATTATAAATACAGCGGCTCGTGCTGTTGTCCAAGGAGAAAACATTCATGCACTAGCCATAACGTTAGGTCATAATATTATAAAACGAATTATAATTTATTGTTTTTACTATCGTGGTTAAAATTCAAGCCAATCGTATACTATAGGTATACTCGTACCTGTATAGGTAATCAATAATCATAAACGAAAACGACATTATATATTTTACGAAACTTAAACTATTCACGAGTATAATATAATAAATATCAGGTTATTCAGTGGGGGGGAATTACTTATAGTAATAATCAACGTTAATGTACTTAGCTTTGTGAAATAATTCGACCTAGATGGGCAACCACAAGTCGTTGATTGGATTTAGGACTTGGTATATTTTTTAACGTGGCTTAAACTATTCACTCTCTAAACTTTTCTGATATCTCTAAAAACAATCTCTGAGATTTTTGTTAAAATCAATCGAGTAGTTTTAAGCATATATAAACTACAAATATACACTTGCTTTTAAGACATTATTTCTTTAATCGAGGCCATGTAAACGCAATGATTTGGTGCATGGTTGTGCTTGATCTGCCCCATAAGTCACCAATGGGCAATGGTTGAATTTATAACATGATTGTATAGGTATTATATAAAAAAATGTTACAATTTCCACCATGAATCTCACTATCCTTGTTTAAGGATGTCTTGAAAATGCGAATTTTATAAAATCCTTTCTTAGTGGGTCTCTACTTCATAAAACGAAACTACTGGCCAAATGTCACTTTCATAGCATCGGTGGTTCTAGCTAGGCGATGATGAATCATTCAGTCAGGATAAGTTATTTTATATATAATATAGATATGATTGTCGATCAAATCCAATACTATCAATTCATATTTATGTGCTTAATTTCATAGCATGAAATAGGTACATCATATTCTAGAAATTCCAATTTACAAAATTATATCATAATAATATTAATTTGAATATTCAATAAAAAGTTGAATAATATGTTTTTTGCAAGTTTATATGAACCTGTCCCTTGATTAAATATTTCATAATCATTTAAAATTGAGTTTCAAGATTCTATAACTGAACTTAATATATTATATTCTACTATCAACGCAAATAACTAAAATGTCTCGAATCTTTCATTGAAATTTCATACAACTATTAAACTCGATACAGTAAAGCGTGTATGGAAACATAATAATATGCTTACTTTCATATTATGATCACTGAAAACAAATAATAAGCCAAATTCTACATCATCGAATCAATATACTATTATCAAATTAGCTTAATATTAATTAAGATAATATATTTCTATGGAATGAAAAATGCATCATTTTTAATTTTAAAGTTCGCGTTTAGGTTCCCAATATTTTTGTTGTACAATTATAGTTTTTAGTGCATTTTCATAAGACGCTCATCATTTTAAATTGTTATTTTATTTTTTTATGGCAACAAATTCCCAGACCTGATTATTAATCATAACAGTCTGTATTTTTAAGACGTCGACCAGTAGTCGATTATATTATAACTGCCACCGAGTAGAGGTGTACACAACATGCAGTATGGTACTGGTTGGCCAATATTTAGCTGTATTGATTACGATACTCATTGATGGAATCACGCTGTATGCACAGCGAGGGGAGCACACTGACGATAACGGTGTTGGCTGTGGCGATAGGGTGCACGCGTAAATATAATAATAATACATATACATGTATAGATGTATACGCATTCGGTCGGTTGTGTGTGTTTTGCAGCTCTCTCTCTGCGCAGTATTAAACGAACTTAATTCGCGACGAAATAATACGCACCGGTGCGTGTGTGTTTATTTACCAGGGCCGAAACGTACACGCACGTTAATTATAAATAAATATAAGTAGACGTAAGCAAATACGAGATGTTTTTCGATGTTGTCGGTGCTGTTCTCACAATATTCGGTCGATTATTTTGGGCTTTGAAAACTAATGTAAAAATGCTTATACGCGTACCTATTTATTTCGAACAACAAAATAACATATTTTTTAAATTGTATGCAAATCAACGAATATCATAGATGCACCAATATAAGTGTTAAGTAAGAACTATACAATAATAATGTACTCGTTTCCATAATAAATTCGAATATTTTTCCAGCCAAGGAGAATGGCCGACATAATATTATGATCGGCTCTTGAAATCGCAATTTCTAATGAGAAACGCCATTAGTGCCTTATAACAATACAATAGGAGTAAGACATCTGCGATTTAAAATTATTTTGTGTATAATATCATTGTATCCCTTGTGGCGTTATCTATTAAGTGTAAATAGATATTGCGGTTGACGGTAGAAAAAGTTATGGGTTATGAACGTCAGTGGTGTACTGTGTTGAACAGGTTGGTGGTAGTGACGTGTCATTTATTATAGCTACCACGATTACGCTCCGCAATAGGTACTATAAGTACTGCAGACAAGTGAGAACAGTAGCCAATAAATCGTCTTCTATGATTCAATTTTTAAACTACTGTATTTTGCAAGCAGATTATTTAAAATGAAAAAGTTAATTATGAAAATAGTTTTATGCATTTCTGGTACATAGAAGTTATTTAATTTATAGTCGCGTTTATACATCTATAGGTACCTACTTATTGAAAATGAAAGAGGGAATGTAGGTAACCGAACAGCTGTACAGTAAGTAGTGCAGTGGTACAAGTGTCGACTGTAATGTAAGTATATGTTAAATTTAAATTCAATGATAAATTATTATTATATTATACTTAGGCTATAACGCCCCCCCCCATATATAAATTCATCAAGCTACTCTTATTAAACGAAAAATGATTCCGAGCGAAGACGGACCGTCAGCTAAAAATATTACCAAGTATAATTTATGATATATAATGATATTTATATATATATAGCGCTATTAAAGAAATTTATTTTACTATTATAACAATAGTGTAGAACAAATTACAAAAGGTTGAATTATAACATTTTTTTGCAGATTTCATTGTGTGTATATTATAAATTATAATATACCTACCTACTGTAGGTTAATAGTTAGGATGTCAATTAATTCAAAAGTCAGAAGTTCTAATTCAAAATATAATGCAGGTGCTCTAATTTCGAGTGCATGTTAAATAGCATAATATTAATTATCATGGTGTAAAAAAAATTTTAAATTCGAAAATAGCCATTTTGTAGATTTATTCATTTATAATACAAATGAAAAAAAAACAGTTTTGAAATTGGTTGAATTTTAAATGAATGGTGTTTTAAAAAACACAGCATAATATCACAGTTTATATATTATGTATTATCTGTGATAATAGTATAATACTGTAAAATGTTTTAGTTTCCACACTCAGACTTTTATAATAATCCAATA
>PVMI01071848.1:1202-17103 GCA_008528875.1 Aulacorthum solani | reverse complement strand
TTTTATTTATAGAATTTGGTATATTATAATATATTGTGTTATTCTCCAATAATTTATTGTATGGGTAAGGGTCGTGGGCACTGGGCACCTTGTGTCATTCGATTGGTCAAACCGTGCCCCGATCCCGTTGTAAGAATTGACGGATTGATCTACATTCGTAGGTAAATACACCGCCGTCGAATCCGTATAATACATCTCTCGTGTCCATATTTTATTAAATCGTAGTTGTGTTAATTATTATTGTTAATGTCATAACGCCGATGCGCTGTCCACTTCGGGTAATTCATTTTTATTTACACGTTTCTGTCAAGAAATAATTAATATTATTATTATCCGTTGGCGAATATTAAATAGTAATACTAGTAAGTACACTTTATACATCTGTTACACTTATAACAGAATCCTGACCCAATTAGTTATCCGTATACAATTATAAACAGTCTTTAGAAAAGTGCTTCCAGCAAACATATTCAAGGCTACTGTGGTAACTTATTATTTATAAAGACATATAGTACCTACTATATTACAATATAATGTTACCAATACAATAAATTAATCTGTTATTTAAACTGATTGTAATAACTGAAAATCTATTTCCACGATGTCTTTTTTTTTTAAAGTTGTCTAATACAAGGCACTTTTGATGCAAGTTAAACTATTAGAATCATAGGGTAATATGACTATATGATTAGAATACAGCATTATTGTTTTTGTTGTCAAATATAAGGTAAATAATATTTTTCCCTTTCCAACTATGTTTTTTTCTTTCAATTGTTTTAATTATTTATGTTCCTTAACGACACAGTATTATGATTATCGTTATCGTTATTGTTATAATTATTTTTATTATTTATTATTACTATTCAAAGTTTATATACAAATAATAATTATATTATACATTGTATATCTTATTGTTTGAAGTTACGGTCAAGGTCATATAATTGGAAATTACGTAATAGTTAAATGCCTCGGGAAAAAGTTTCATTTCCTTAAGAACTGGCCAATTATTATAAGTCATTAGCTAACAATTGATGTTATCGGGCATATTATATTTCGAGAAAATATCTACATTGCTCCACTATTAACAATCATTGCCAACTATTTTAGTCAACGTTTTATTGTTATTAAGGTACAATACCAACGACGTTTGAGTATTTTATGGTAATGATTTAATCAAAAAACCATTAGAAATAAAAATGAATAACAGACATTAACGTTATAACTTTGAAGGAAGTCCAATTTAAATGTATGTATAAATATGTACATTTATACACATCTATCGCATATTTTTATACTAGAGTGTTATTAGAGTTTGCAACAGTTAAATCGTTTGTTTAAAACACAATATATTATATTAGTTAATATACTACATTTTAGGGGTACTTATATCTTTCTTTACAAAATAAGAAGTGGGGGTTTTGAAAAATATTCTACAATTTTGGGGGGCATTAGATATTTTTTTGGGTGGTGGTGGGGGGCTAAGTAATCTCTCCTCAATCACCACCTGAGGGTAGGAAGTTTTACTCGATCTATGTTTTAATACCAAATAATGCCTTGTTCAGAGTTCCAATACTTTGCGGTGGACCAAAAAGTTGATGGGTGAGCACCAATTTACCACAATTTTGTGATCATATCATTACGTTAATAATTTACTTCGATGTACATTTTTTTCTATTGAACTTAATATTTTAATCGCTCATAATATGCTAACCATAAGTTTAGAGGGAAAAACCGTTTTTGTTTTTGATTTAAATCTTTGAATTTACCCTTGACGTTTATCAATGACCAATGTTTTAAGTTTTGAACATGCATTTATAAGCTACATTCGTGACATACATTCGCATCGAAAGACTTTAAAATAGTATTTTAAAACTTTCAAACTCAATTATTACTATGCAAAATTGTTTACGATAACTTAAACAGTCGCTATTAGTCTACAAACTATTGTGAAGTACTTAAGTCCTAAATAGGTAATAGACTCGTATATATATATATATATATATATATATTTATAAAATATTATAATATTAAATTACAATACTTAAAAATAATCCAAAGTAATAATAATAGTCAATAATAGTTATAATAAGATAATGATGACAAAAATAGCAAAATATCAAAACCTACCTACGTATATTTTTTTCTCTGGTTATTAAATACAACCTGATAAAAAATAAATAAAAACATTATAAAAACCAGAACCATAAATCTCGTGATACATTCAACACATGCGTAATATGTCTTGGACGAACGTGTATAATAATATACCTCCTATATTGTAGTATAATAGGTACCTACGTATACCTTATCGGCGCTCACTTCTCATAAACGGCATCGTAAATAAAATGTTAATTCATTTGTGTGTATGTTAAAGATAGTCGATCGATAGTATGTAACAAGTAGCAAAATATATAGCCCGCGGAATTTTTATATAATTATTGGATCTTATACTGGGACCTACAAATAATATTTATAGTACCTATATGTAGGCCTGCCTAAGTTATTAATTTATCATCACAAATTAGCTACCACGCCTGTCAGTTGGTAGAATGTTGACTTTCACTGGAAATAAATAATAATATGATATTTCTGTTATAATTTGAAAATCGTATGGAAAAAAACTGGTCATGGCCTATTTTTTAAGTTGACGTTATTTGAATAAAAGTGAAATATTACCATTGAAATAAGTTTTGGTGAACCCATAAAGATGGCTAGACTGATGGAAATGTCCATTCGGAATATTTCAACCACGAGAGCACTAAAAATGGAAATTTTGTGTTGACGAGTGCATCAGATAGGGTAGTGCATCACACTTGTACATCGAATGAACGATATTTAAAAAAATAATAAATATGTAGGTATAGTGAGAACTGAGAATGGTATTCTATCAGAATTGTATAAAGTGGTTTGGTTCTCAAATATTAATGTACCTGCCATGTTTTAGATGGTTGGATTTTGAAAATTTCATTTTCCGGGTTATAGTCAATACTGAAATCTTGAATTTGTTAAATAGTTATTAAATAATCTACACGTTGTCCAGTTGGTACTAGTGAATTTAATAATTGGTCATGGTATGGTTCTCAATTTGTTCAAGAACTCCATAAAACATAATATATAACACTTTAGACGTTAGCAAGTTCACTAATAAAAATTACGTGTCAGAAAGTTACATACCAGTTACGCCTCTATAATTATACAGGCATACCTAAGTATTATTTAAAAATATTATTGGTAATTTATATTTAGTATAACTTAAATTTCCGTAGTGTGTGAATGTATTCTATATATGTTTGTTTTGTTATTTCATTTAAATAACTGATTAAATATAAATTATTTATTAAACACAATATTTTTAAATGATTTATAGAAAACTATTTTATCAAATGACTTATAAGAAAGATCATAAACAGATATTTTGAAACATTAAATTGTTCGGTAACCAATTTTAACAATATTTAATAAATGGCACACCATCTTCCTGTAGGTAGATATCAATATTAGTATGTGTAAAAGCAATTTAAAATGTAACGCTATTGACCAAAATGTTGAAGCATGTAGATATCAATAAAAAAAGCACTTGTCTTTTGACTCTTACCTTCATAACATTATAATTATAGGCACTCATTGAAGTGATTAGTCAATATTAACGACGGCAGTAAGCTGTACCTACAAATAATTGTAAAACAATTTTTTTTAAATTTAACAAACTTCAATAACTATCATTTTAATAAAATACCCTATAGGGCTATAGGTATACCATATTATGATAATTTTTTTTATAAATATTCAATGTGCATATATCAAAACTTTTCTTCTAGCTTATCTACATGGAAAGTTTAAGAAAGTTACAATAATAAGGTTCTCTCTACTAGTATATTTTACAAAAGTATCATACATAAAAAAAGCTTTACAAAACAGAAATAAATATTAAAATTAAAATTTGAAAACTTCTAATAGTAGCAGTTATTGATAAGAAATCTATATTTTTTTTTTNNAAAAATACATTTTGGTATAGTCAATAATACGGTATACAATGTTGGCCCATGACTATACTAAATTACAAGACAGTATTGTATACTATCAACGTGAATTCTATTTTCTCCAACATGTCAATTATTAACTTAAATCACCTACCTACCTAGGTATTATTGCATATTTTTTCATATACTAATAAAGTATGTATATAGGTGTCGGTATGTTTAATATATTATTATTTTTTATAAGTATAACAAACGTTGTGAGTGTTCGTAAAAAATAAATTTTTTCTTGAGCCAATTGCGTACTATGTATATTTCAATTCTGTATTTTGAATTTTAAATGACTCTACGAAGTCATAGAGGAAACAAAAAACATTATTTTGATAAAAAGACCATAAAAATGTACTATCGGTACGTACAGATTTTTAACAACGCAGCCATTAGATGAAAGATAAATGGGAATTTTTTTTTGAAAAATGCCAATTTTATCCTATACAATTTTAGCTATTTTTATTCGTTATGAAATCAAACAGAAATAATACGCAGTACACGTGCTACAAAAATAGAACTTATCATCTCAAAATAAAACCATTTATGCCTTTACGTTTATCATTAAAATAAAATGATAATCATAATAAAACCTTAACATTTTATATACCCCAAATAGTAATTGCTCTCTAATTAAATAAATTGACACTTGTTGGTCTCTTCTTTTTTTTCTTTAAAAAAGGCTTATTGAACATAGTGTATAGATAAATCCATCACGTGTGGTCACTAAAGAAGTATCAAGAAAAAAACGTAATAAATTTGACTCATCCCAAATTGTTATTTAATTAAATCGACTTGTACGAATGAGCTGTCTAATTTTTTTTCGTTAGTTTCAACGAAGCTGGAAGTACGTATTTTATAAGTGCATTAACCTCGACTTTCAATCAATACTTAAAGCTGTTGGTTAATCTTTTACTGAGCATTCCAACGATCAAATAAAGTATTGTATAATTACATTTTAAATCAAAACTCATTGTTCAGTTCTGAATGCATACCTTAATGAGATTATTAAAAGTTTAAATTATAGTATTACATTGTGTGGTAATCTACATTTATTAATGTTTTATAAAATGTTAAAGTATAAAAATTACATGAAATACTTCATTCAATACGTATCACTTTCGGTATATTTTTTATTTTAAATGGAAATCATTTTTTAATTATAATGATGTCAATTTTCATATTTTCATTGCACATTTATCAATGTGAAATATTAAACTGATTGAAATAATTATTTCCGATGATTGAGGCAGTTGAAATTATCGGTTTTGAATTCATAATGTTGGTACTAAAAATCATTGATACCTACATTTTAAACATTCACTACATTCTGTTTTGTCAATATAATATCATATTTTAGAAAATTCAACTATATAGATTATCTAAGGAATGTAACTTTTTTAATGCAATTTTATTGTTCCTACGTTCTATTATATTTCTTTGAAAATGTGAACTCATAAATTAATACTAACAAACTTAAGCCGATTTTATATAACATCGATGATTAATGAGAGTGATCATCAACATGGACTTTTGTCTTGTATCATTAAAAATGAATTATTTTTTATTAATACCGACATTGAATTTGTTTAAAAAAATAATTTATTCTAAACAGGAAAACCTTTAACTGTATACTTACAATATATTTTTTGAATTAGAATTCAGTTTAAATTTCATCGTATGTACCTAGGTTACAGCATTACGTAAGTGCTTTATTTAAAATAATAATTATTATAAATCAGTCGAAATACTATTCTGTAGGTAACGAATATACTAATTTAGAAACAGGTGTAAAAAAAATATCTGCATAACCAGAACCATTAAACATAATTAGTAATCATATTATATTAGCAATTATTATTAAATTACTATTAGATATGTATCTGTTGTTAGTTCCAACTGTATCTAATGTTTATGCCGATGTTACGACCTTTTATGACTTGGTGGGACAACTTCGCACTGCCGCCCAACCTTGATAATTATTATAATATAGTAAATGATACCGAGAATCGACATGAATTGTGCTTAGCATGTACATCTACAATCAATAAAACATGTTTTGTTAAACATTATTTGACGATTTATTCAGAATAATATAATATGAGTATAGAAGTGATTCGTATACTATAATGTATATGATGGTATATTAAGATTTATATCACGGTTTTTAATAAATGAATAAAACACTATAAACTAGAATATTTATCAAAATTCTTGCGATGATTCGAACTCTGAAAGGAACGAGAGAGCTATAGATTTAACGACGATGTGTACATGTACATTTATTTCTGCGTCAGGAAACTTTTTTTTTCTTTAGTATAAATTGTGCTCCAGTTTACCATTCAATGATTTAACACGGATTCAATCAACCGGAAATTGCAAGTGAATTGTACTTTAGGTATGTAAAAAATAAAACGGAATTCCCATTTTTTTAATGAATTTGTAAAAACTAGGTATTAAACGGAATGTTGCGAATGAACGTTGTAACTTTACACATAACTTGATTTGCTATCAAATTAGTTATTTTTAGATTCAATGCTTAAAACGAAATATCATGATATGTTATTCTTAATTATATAGCTATACGCTTATAATACTACGACAAAAAGCTAAATTACATTTATTTGCAGTAGTCATAAAATTATACCACATCGTAATAGGTATGTTACTCGTAATATCAATGGAAATTAGTTTTTTTCAGTTGGTTCAAGATTTATTACGGTAACTAATTTTTATATGATTACACATCACCCGCCGGTGGCTTGATTTACCATAACTCCTCACGTCGAACTTTTTGAAGTACATTTACTAGCTTACTCTTATAATTTAACGATAATATTATATTAAACCATCTGTGATTCGTGTATCTTTTTGCAATTTGTATGCGTAGTTTGATCGTATTATTCTTGTTATTGATTACGTTCTATATTAAACTACGGTGTTACAATTATGTTATAATGTCATAAATTGAAACCTAATAGTTTCTATTATATGTTTTTTTTTATTCAAATCGTTCCCGAATTTAAATAAAACACTGGTTTAATATTTAATTCATAATAGCAATGATTTCTAAGTATATAAATGTAGGTATAATTACTCAGCTGTAGGTACAGTAGATTTTGAGTGTACCTCATCATTGACCAAGTCGCTGTAATACATGTGTTAAATATGAATCCTGTGATAAATCGTTACATGAGAAAAACTATTCTGAGAGAAAACCGTCAGTCAGCATATATTATATTGTCAATTTGTTATTAGAGTATAACAGATATACACCTCTAAGATTTTTACTATGAATATGTTCCAAAGAAATCTCGTTCTTAGCACCAGCACAAATGTAATTTTTTTTCTATTTTATGTTTTAGTTGTTTCTAAAATTTGCGTAATCGGGTTTCAGCTGTCTAATCTATTATCACCTAATACACCAAGGTTTTTTAAAATGAATTCAATAAGGATAATTGTACAAATACCATGGAAAGATAGTACTAATGCGCAGCGGATAACTTCTGAAATGTTTTGGCTACCAAGAAATTTCAAACACAACGCATTCAGATATTCTCCCGTTATAAGTTTATAATTTTAAGAGAAAAAAATATGAAGTATAAAGTACAAATATTATTATTTGGACTCAATCCGAAGATAGTGGATATTCGACTCACCAAGAGTTACAGATCAATAATTGGCATCAAGTCATTTTCACCAGTTCATGCTTCGATAGTACTGTAGGTACCTGCACCACCGTCGCCGACACAAAATAAGCTACAAACACAAAATACCTCGCCACCACAACATACACCTTCACGGCCACGACAGCTACGTGTAAAAGAGATAATTTATTTTCCCACCTTGAAGCTTTGGATGATGAAAGGGTATCTCCAGATTTATTTTCCCAACTGCGAACTTTTGCCGATGAAAGAACATCTCCTAATTCTGCAAACATGTTAATTCTTTATGTACTATTAAGATTGAGTATGTACTATCCCCGTGGACATACAGCACATCCTGCTCCGGGAACATGCAATTCTAATTTTTGGTGAGATATGATACGACGAAACATTTTTAAAAGCAGTCATTTAAAATAGATTGAAATAACGAAGAACTTAATAGACATATTTACAATTACGAGGGGTGTGTTTGTTATGACGACAAAATAAATGAGTTGTTTACAAAATGGAAAAAAAAGTTAATTTAGATACTAGAATATTATTATTTCAACAAGGCTTATAAATATTTAGTTTCAGAAAAAAAATCTAACTTCCCGATGTTTATTTTCAAAGGAACAAGGTATACACCCTATTAGATGGTAACCGCTTACACTTTCCAAAGTTACTTTATGTAAGTATAACAAGTAATAAGTATAACAATAAAAATATGTATTATTTTATTAGGCTATTGAATCCACCAGTCAATGTTAACCAGAGATCCTACGGTTCGGATATTGTAGGTGGAACGTGGAATTAGTATCTTTCCTTAGAAACAAATTATACAATGTTTTCCCGAAATTAATGGAGGTATTAAATAAATCATTTAACATAGTAAATATCCGAATAATATTTCAGTAATCCCTGGCTTAAAATTTGACTACAGCCAAAATACTTGAGTTCAACGGGGATTAGCTCGAGCAACGCTGGCCAGTGTACTACAGTCCTGTATCTTTGTACAAACGTACATTTTTACGACCACGCCACCGTTTGTCCATTCGTCGCACTCGTATACTGATTTTTATTTTTGAAGTGTTGTATAACAAGTTATAATATCCTTTTTCTCTATGTTTATATTCTAACTTTTTTTAAACGTTCAAATGTAATCAGTGCTTATCTACTTTTAATCGTGAAGAAAATTTGCACATCTGTATACGATTCCCTTGTACTGATTGTACATACATATATTTTAGTGGCAGGTTTAACTTAAGACTTCATTTGAAATTCGTTCATGGTATGTACTTATAACAACTTTAGATATTGTACGTTTAATATTAAATTTGATAAATTATTTTACAAGGAGTTGATAATGTTCTGGCATGCCGCAAACTTAATGAAGTTGAGATTACCCCTCAACTCTCAAGTCATAGTTCTCGAAGTTCAACACATTCATGCTCGAAGTGGACGGTTAGATATCGCACCATAAATATTTGTACCAGACGTGCAGGCAGGGCACTACAACCCCCTGAGTGTAATATTTCATAAACGTGGGCAATAATGTGGCTCATTAAAAAAAAAAAATTAGTGGGTAGTAGAATATTACATATAACACAATATGCAGAGCGTCACAACGACAGTTTGGTCTTAAGATTTTTTTTAGATTTAATTAGGCAAAATAGAATATACTGAAAATTGTTTTTCAATGATTAAAAGCAAACGTGAATGATTGCATGCATCTTCGTCAACAAAAATCGTTAAGACAAAGTCCGCGTTTAGGGGGTTATGCACTGAATATTTTTAAAAGAATATGTATGATATCAAATATGTAAGGGCATTTTTAGACATTTCAAAGCCCGAAATGGTTGAAATAATTGATAGTGCACTTCTTCAACAGTATCCAGTTAAATATAACATTCAATAAGAGGCAACTTATATTAAATATATATATACTAACATTCAAAAAAGGCATTCAAAACCCACGCAAGATCTATATTTCTTTTAAGTTGTAGATAATATAAATTAAATGGTAGAATTAGATTTTCTCAAGCTACTTGAAAAAAAGAAAAATAATGACGCATAAAGTCAGCGATTTTTCGTTAGATAGTATAGATAGTATAATATTAAATATAAACTTACACAAAACTCTAGGAAGTTTTTCATACATACCATTACCAGCGCACACAAAAAATAAAAAAGCAACCGTAAATGTTCATAACGGCGACGAAAAATGCTTTAAATATAGCATGCTGGCAAAACAAGTGAATCCTGTTCATGCTGAAAGAATAGGACCTAATTATACTGAAGTACTAGGGCATAACTGTGATTTTTCAAATTTAAATTTCCCCATAACAATAAAAGATGCTTCCAAATTTAAGAAAATAAATTAAGTGTCAATTTATGTTCACAGCATAAAATAACGGGAGCTTACGTATATAAATAATAGGCATTAAAACAATTTCAAAAAAAAACTTATCAACAAAAATTAAATTAATATAATATATATCTTATAAAAGTTTGTGAGATATAATTAATATACTATATATCTTATAAAAGTTTGTGAGAATGAATTAAACGAACACCATGACTTGTTATTATTTGGAGACGGGACAGGTAAAGAGCATTACTGTCGTATAACAAATTTATCTAAATTAGTTGGAGCGCAAATAACGCAAAATAGCCACTCTGTGTTGTTATGCAAGCACAGTTTTAAATCTCACTTTGTCGTTAACCGCTGGGGAGTTACCACGGAACAACGACTTAAAGATTATAAATTAAATTGCTATAAAAAAGCCACCACTACAGATACTGCCAAGTCCGAAAACATTCATGAAATTTGAAAATTGAAATCTTACACCTTACTGCTCAAGCATCCATTTGCAGAACCTATATGCCGATTTTAGACAATACTTGAAAAAATATGATGACAATGATACAAATAATAATACTCTCAATATTCACCACTACAATGTCATGACTCATCATTGTTATTGTGGTAAACCAAGTGACAATATACCAAAAGAGTTGTTGGAACAATTTGATATACAGAATGACCCGGATAATTTTAGATTAAATTCGAGTTTTGGCAGAGATGAGGTAACCAAAAAATGTATGGAAAAAATTGTTGAAATCGCAATGAAAATTGAAAATATATTAAACACAAACATGGTGTCTAATATTAATGAAGTCGATAATAAATCACACAGAGAAATCGCAGACCAAGGAACATGCTTGTTACTTAAAACAACATTTAACAATAATAATTTACCTGTTAGAGTCTAAGAAACATTTATCCGGAATGCCCAGAGGAACCGTTTGTAGCAAATGTAATCTGCAAATGGTGAAGTATAATTTCATTTTAATTTATTTCCATGGCCTATCTGGTTATGACTCACATTTTTTAGTTTTTCAGTTAGGGTTCATACAAAACGATTAATGTAATACCGAATACAGAAGGAAAATGTATTTCCTTTACAAAGTTAGTATCAAACACGTTTTAAATATGTTTTTAGATACTTTTAGATTTACACAACTAGTTTTTAAAAACTACCTAGTAATTAATTTAGCTAAAGGAGATAATTAAAATTCAGGTAGATAGAAAAAATATTTAATAGTAATGAAAGAACTGGTTCTGTCATACATACGATAAGTTAAGTTAGTATCACTGTAATATAAAAACACTATTTTCAGGTTATAATATTTTGTTCATAAAAAACATTGTACTCATGTTAGCTTACTTATATTTTGATGTACCTACTTATTTAAAATATATTAAATAAGGTAATTTATTAGGTATCTGTGGTATTGTGTAAACCAATTCTCAGTGTATTGACAAGGTGCCATTTATCACAGTGGTGACGGAGATTTAAATGGATAAAAAAAAGAGCTCTTACATTTCTAACAATTACGCAGGCCTATCGAGTCGATTAATAAAGGTACATATTACCTACGTGATAAACAAGCGTGGCCGAACTTCATTACTGCACATGCAAAATGCCTTTAGTACCATATTAAGTGTTATATAAATATCTATGGACTAAACTAATATAGATAGATACAGTAATTTAAGCCACTAATTGTCATTCTGTAATAACATCCAAATAATACTGCAGAGAACCCTTAGTTTTCCGTTATCGGGGCCTCGCCGCCATGCCGATCTATCTGCAGGTAACAACTGCACCAGTTCGTTTTCAATAAGCTCGTCGAATTGTTACCAATAGTTTTCTAATTCATTTATTTTCTAACAATAGTGTATAGGTACCTCCATAAATGCAAATCTCTCAATGTGGAAATTCCTATAAAAACATCATGTTTAAATTGCTACAACAAGACACTATACCATTCAATATTATGCACGACGAAACACGAAATCACACATACTCCAAACTCACAAAACGCAGATAAGAAAACTACTGTGGTCTTATAATATTTGAGATCCTTTTTCTTGGTCTGAACCCAATTAATGCATTACACTTAGTACTGCTAAATCGACGAAAACGCATTGACTAGGTATTTCGATTCTCTGCTTTATATTATCGGACTATGGGTAATGGGTAATAATTCTCTGGGACTTATCATGATTTATAGTGGAATCGTTTATGGTGAGCACTGAGTACCTATACTATTTAACCAAACTCGTTTATCGATTAGCTCTGGCGAGCCAAGATTTTCCGTCGCGTATAAATATGTATATCAATATAATATTATATTATCATAATATTCGTAGTGGTGCAGGTAAATTGTTTTGAATTTTAATTTACAAAACTAACATAAAATCGAATAGTAAAATTAAACCTTTCAGAGCGTATATCTATTGGTAGACACGTGATGTATACACGATATAATTATTATTTTATGTTATATGTATTATATATTATCATAATATTATTATTATTGTGCAGGTTGTCAGAAATTCCACAAGGAAACAAAATGTTAACGCTCGAGGCTTGCCTCTCGTTGGATCCACGTCACCGGCACGGCACGTGAGCAATAATAATTGAAACCAATGTATCGCCGTATCGGTGCAAATGACGTGTACAGAAATTACAGAAAACATAGATTTGACAAATCGTTTATGAAAATAGTATGAGTTTAATTACAAGACGATATTTCTTTTTTTGCAATCGATATATTATTATGACATTAATTTTTGTTTTTCAAAAAAACCCTACTAGGTAAATTTTTGAAATACATTTTTTTTTTATTAACATTCAATATTGTTAATTATTTAGCTATTTAAAACATAATATTGTTTCAAATAAAATTGACGTATATCTATATAATATAACACTAATAGGTTTCCCTATATAAGTACATCAATCACCTAAAATTATAAATGAAGCGATTATGTTCATGTTTTATTCGTATTTAATGTCCATAAAAGTATTATTCTACACCACAAGAATGAACTTTAATAACCACACAATCACACAGGTCGTCGTTAGTCCGGTTCTTTACTCTATAGTTCTGGTATAAGGCGTCTGCCGTGCTGTTCCACTGTTTGACGCTGCAGGGAAACCGTAACTTTCTACGAATAATCACTCGAACCTATTGACTCTCAACCACAAAGCTTAATATTATTAGAGATTTTTATCACCACCTTGGAAGAACATCCACCGTAATACGAGCTACTTACGAAACAGATCCTTCAACCAACTATTATAAGAAGCATTTTGAAGAGGAATCACATGTGAATTTTAACTCTGAAGAGACATCCTGCAGTGCCATAGAGTTGTCTATGGAACAGTAAATAAAAAACAGTACCTAATTGTTAATACTGTCAATAAAATAATAGAGTTAACAAGAGTACGAGACTATCACAATATATTATAGTAATATCGATACTTTATCAGTTTTAAATACCTTGGGACGTTACTGCCTCGTCCTAATTCTAGTTTATTAACTTAATGCCTTCAATAATAGTACACATATATTATATTTAGACATATAGTGTGTGTGTGTACTGTGTATAAATGATATCGTAATATATAGGTACGCTCAACAAACAATTAATCGGAGTTATAACTATAAATAAATATTGTCGTCCGATTCCATTGTTATCAGATAATAATTTTAGAGGATGATACATTTCAATTTATACCTAGCTTATAATATTATGTACCTGATCAATATTTTACTGTTGTTTTATTCAAATATTACGTACACACACATACTCGACATTCCGTCGTATTTTCATTTCCATACAGATTATCACGACGTGTAATGTGCGTTGCCATAGTTTCCATCGTTAAAACTATACGTATAAGCCTCATGGGACACCTATATATAAGGTCTCCTTATATCCACCAAGTACAAGTGATTTTTTCGAGTCTAATATAATATATGATATGACGTAGGTTAGGTATAAATGGATGGATAATGTACAATATATACCACAAATCTATAACTGTTTTAATAAAAAAAACAACGATGTTAGCCTTTAAGTTGGGTTGAAACATAGTTCAAATATATAGCTACCCCATTCAGTATGTATAATATTATAAAGAAAAGTACCATATAGTTACGAGCTGATTTGTCTGTACACAGAATCCCGTCAATTTTTTTGTATTTGAAAAAAAATGGATTTTTATACATTTATGGGGAGTAATAACACTATTTTAGAGAAGTATATATTTTTTTAGATTTAAAAATGTATTTTAACATATTATCATATTTTTAGTATAATACTCTAAACATTATAATATTTTTACAAGACTATCAAATTATAAATAAACTTATCATATTGAATCAAAAGTTGATATTAAAATTGTATATTTGTATAAAAATAAAAAGTAAAACATATAGTTTTATAAAATATGAATACTTTCAAACTTCAATGATAATAATATTTCAAAACATCTATCGAATTCTAGAAAATGTAATGAGAAAATAATGAGTGTTTTATTATTTTATGTTAAAATTCATGAGCGGATATATCTGTTCAGCCATAATTTTAAATAGGGTTCAATAAAAATAATAATAATAAAATAATGATAACGGTTATAATAACCATGGTTATAATTCAAATATAGGTAGGTATTTATACAAATTAAATATAAAAAAAAGCTCTCAGAATATAATAATATATGAAGATTAAACCCAAACATCTCATTGCTATATAATATAATATTCCGAGAATATCACAAATATGAACGCACGATCAATTACCCATTGGCCTGTTAAAAATAAATGAATAATACCGAACCCAATTTATTTTGACCCAGCAGTGGTTTGGTTTATTTTGCAAATTAAAAAATGAAACTGCACATCGATTGAGAGTATTACGGATGTTTTTGAATCACAGGCTAAATCTGTTATAAAAAAAACATTTATGCAGGAATGATTGAATTAATTTTTATGTTTTATTTATAAGTACCTAGGTATAAAATTTTAATTCCTACCATCGGTGCGTAATTTCATTTACTGTATTTGCCTGAAATCAAATGATGTATAAATACAATAATTGTATCTTTTTAATCACACGATTTTATTTTAGTTGTCCTTCAATCAACTGCTATAATCCACTGTCATTTAATTATGTAGTAAATATGCAGTACGTTATTTGTTTTTTTAAATTCAATTACATACATTTATTTCACTTGAAACCAAGAGTGTAACTTTTATTAATCTAAAATATAACTGTTAAAGTTTTTCGTTCGAGTCCATAACAGACGGATTTATATTATTCTTGATGATTGTTTTCCAATACTTTATAAAAGTTTCAAACTGTTTTCTCGACTATATAATATGATTTTTATGATTATAAAAAATACAACTGTTTATCAATACATTTTGGCCATATTTTTTTAAACACAGCAAGAAGTGGACCATCCTCTTCGTACCCAATGACGGATCCATTGGTTAATTTTTTTTTCGGGTGGGAGGGGGAGGTAAAAGTACAAAACAATTTATAATAAATAAATACTAAATCGTAAGATAAGTAGAAAATTAATACTAACACATGTGAAAACATAATGCAACTATGATGCTTGGGGAGAAAATGCTTCGTTGCCCTCCTGGATCCACTACTGATTGTATATTAGTCTACCTGTTAAACATTAATAAGATCCAGGATCATGGTTATAATTTAGTTGATACCTATATTTAAAGTAATATCAGTTGTACGCCATCCATTTCAAGCCAGTTGCAGTGAACTACACTAATGACCATCCAACCCATCACAGCATTAGTACTTGCACCGACCAATCCGCAACAAATCATTAAGATCCTTCATAATTG
>PVMI01071831.1:0-10449 GCA_008528875.1 Aulacorthum solani | reverse complement strand
ATTACAATAGATTTGTTAGAATTCAGAAACATAATAATCTTTTTTTTGATATTTGATAATTTTTCTCCCTAAAAGTCCCTATTCGCTTTGTTGTTAAATTACTATTCTCAAGAGTAAAATACAAATGAAAATTTACTTAGAAAAAAAAATATTCAAATAATTAAATCAATTTCGTTACTTAAAAATACACTTTCAATATTTTTTATTACATCCATAATTTTTAAGTACCTATCAAAAAATATTCTTGGAAATAGGTACTGTAACACTTAATACTTATATAACCAGTTTATTTATTGTTAATAAATTATTTGATTTTAATTTTAAAAGTATCTTTAAAATCGAAAATATTTATTTTAATTTTGACACAAAAAATTGATTGATTATAAAATAAAAAAATGATAATAATAAATGCAAATTGAGGTAGTTTTCAAGAGTACAGCCATAAAAAATGTGTTTAGACGAATCGAAGTAAAAGTTTATGGAGTCGTTCAATGATGCCGATGTTACAGAGTTAAAAAGAAAAAATGTACTATTAGCCTGGCCTTGACAGAAAATGAAAAACTACAAACATGTTTAGCTGATAAGATAACAATGTCCTCTTGAGAAACATAACATGTGAGAAAATAACTACAGGATATGCCGGTGAAACAAGGTGAGAGATGCGGGGAGACCGGATGATGAGAATCCGGTTAACCGGAACAAGCTGCTGGTACCGATTTATTTTTATTATACACACTTATATTTGTACTGACTCCGTTACCGATGAGAAAACCCTTACCCAGTCCAAGGTTTTTGAAAGGACTCGATTGCGTGTGGCACAAATGGCCCCGGGTGCTACTTCCTCCCTTTGGCCATTCGTGGATATAATGGTCTGTAACAAGGATAGAGGTATATGGGAAACTGAATGGTTTTTGACCTATCCTGTATGATTAATTATTTACGGCTGGGGTCGTCGTCTATCACCTAGGAAGGCCACTTCGATAAGACACGGCCGGACGTGATGAAAAACAAAATTCATAACCGTTTTTGCCCCGGGGCTGTTCAATAATGAAAACATTGAAAACCCATACCATTAGTTTATATTTTTGCACGTGAATAAATAAAACGCTAACGGACAATTTATTACATGGTTGGGTTACAGCTGAATCGGCGGCCACTTTTTTTTTTTTTTTTAATCGCATTTTATCTATAGCGACCGGGATGTGAGTCGGGTTGTTATTATACCTAGGCAGTATAGTTTTTAAAAATATACAGACGATCAGTGGGTGTCATTTAGAGATATAAATTATATGACCAGTAATTTATGGTAATATACTACGATTATGTATCAAAGTAAACTCATAATATATTTTTAGTCGATACAGTAAAAAAAAAAACAAATGACATAGTATGTTAATATTATAATAATAATATGGCAAAAATTAATTAAATATGTAATCTTTTGCTTTAAAATAACTACTCATTAGTTTATTATTAATTTGTTTAGTAATTTACTGTTGTTTAACTAATTATAAAATAACCCATGTGGTTGTGGCTATGTCCTATATGTCCTGTATAAATAACGTCACTCTTCATAATTAGATTCATGATAGGTATAGGTTTAACATATTATTATTTTTCAAAGATCTGCATTCATTGTTTCAAATTGATGTTCATAAAGTCATAATATAATCAGTATAACTATACATTCAGTAATAAGTAAAGTTATCTAATTATGACACGAAATTGTACCTGAAGGTTTTGAGTTTTAAAAATTTGGTTCCAACTAATAATTATTTATTGTACCTATATATATTTATTTATCAAACTATATATAATATTATGCATTTTACATCCATGTAATAAAAAGATCAACAATCATCGAATTTGTTTCAAATATGTTGAAAGTACAATTAATGTTTAATAGACAATAAATCAAATCAACAATTATGATTGAAATGCCAATTTGATAGTTTTATGCCATAAATATAATATATATAGGTACCTAAATAGGTATTAAGTTTTGTCAAATATTCGAAGTAATCACTAATTATTACGCAAATAATTAAAATTGACATATCTATCATAATGTACAGAGCCAGCAGAATTTGATTAAAAACATGAAATTCCAAATAAATTATCAATACTTAGTAATATGATAAATAAAATAACTTTGATGTTATACATTTTTTGTTATAAATTATAATAGTTTAATTACACTATAATGATTTGTTTTTAATAATTGTTTAGTTGATAATAAAATAGACAATAATTGTATTCCTATATAATTGTAATATGTAGTTAAATAAATCAAATATTAAATTTAATACTCAAGTGAAAAAAAACAAACGAGAAAATAGTTTCGGTTTTCATTCATCTTACATAGGTACAACTAACGAGAAAAAACAAAGGGAAAAAAATAATAAAAGAAATATTTCCAAATCTATTTCGTTTTTATTTCAAATCAATAATTAATGTTCTTAAATTTTAATTTTGAATATTTCTAAAAAAAAAACAACTCCGCATAATTTATTATAAAGATGAAATTCGTTATATTATTATGTTTATATTTATATCAATTATAATATAGGTATATTATCAAAAAGTCCTAAAAAAATAAGTACATATAATTAGGTAAAAGTAAAATATGGTGTCATGCTCAATACTTCCAATTAGTATTAATATAAATTGTAACTTAATGATTTACCTGACAAAATTAATAAAATATAATCTTGAACTATATTGAAAATATAGTATATTATTTTAAATACTGTTAAACATACATATAGACCGGAATTTTTTTTTTAAATAGGTACATTATTTTTTGACGATAGTTAAATAAAAACTGATATAATTCATTATTTTAGACAAACTTTAACTTTTTTTTAAATTTTCATACATATATGTCAGGATAATTATTTAAGATAGGCAATACTTAATATTAAACTTAGAAATTATTAAAATATATTATGTATATGATGGCAATGATAGTATCTAATTATAATCGTTTTCATTTTTTTTAAATGAATCATTTTAAATATTGTTATATATATATGAACTTTTTTACCGTTTGATAACATAGTAGGACTGAACATACTAAAATCAAATATTTCAATTATTTTATAGAACACCAGCTGAAAAACATTAATATGTAGGTAATGTTTATGTAATGAAAAAATAAAATTATTATTGTATCTAATACAATAATATTATATTATACAATAGACTGTATTATTTTATTTTATAGATGTACTCTTCATATGCCTTATCATCTTATGTACTCATTCAAATGTCAAATATAGTTATGTAAAAGTTACATACTAGATTTGTGTTATTGATAAAATTGATATTGTAACAATATTACGCAAGTAATATTTTATTTCATTTATATTTGATATTATGGTTTGAAAATACATTCGTATAAATTGTTGTTTTGGCACCTAGGTACTTAACATGTTTTGAAAAATGCAAAACAACAATAATATGTAACCCGAACCTTACAGCTTACGCGCCATTATACAGAACAGTTTTTCAATCACAATGATTTATACAACACTATTCTATAGAAAGGTGTGCGACGCGAAACTTGACTACATCACGTAATCGTCGTATTTTATTGACTTTTAATTTGTTATTTTAATTTTGCTTAATGATATGTTTGTAAAGTAAACCGATGGTGTAGAATGTTGTCTCGCGGGATCCTTTGTATTATTAAACATAATACACATAGGATCGCATATGTATTATAATTCATTTAAATTAGTTATAAAGATATATTATGTACACAGTATACCATCAGAAAAATAAACACAAACATATTTTACCTACCTAACATAAAATCAATGAATATTAATTTTCAATAAAAAAAAAATAATAATAACACATAGGTATTACCCATATATTTTTTAATTTTAATATGCGAAGGTTTTGACGTTAAATTAATTAAAATAATATACTATCAATTATTTTTCTATGTTGATTATAATTTGATAAGTTGAGTAAACTTAGGTGATGTATTAATTTGAACACAAAATAAGCTGGTTAATATTATTATTTATTACAGTATTAGAGATTTCATATCGCTAAAACTACTCTGGAATTTGGATTTCTAAGAAAATAATAATTATATTGTAAAATATATAACTTTATTCCCATTTGTAATAAGAAAGTATGTTTTTTCTTTTAGTATTTGTGTATGGAAAAGTTTACCTACAACAATAATATATAAGTAATATAAGTTGTAAAATTGAATGTGTTGTATAGTACATAAGTAGTTATTTGTGTACAATTTGTTATGTGCATATTATTTGATTCTAAATTAATAAATACAGTTTCCAAAACTACTACCTATTAAAATCAAATGTAATTCGTATTTTTATTTTTTTACTCAATTTATCAAGCAATAGTCAGAAAATATTTTTTAATTTTCATTTCATATATTGTGACAAATTCTTTACAGAATTAGAACCATTGTGTAAACAAAGATTTTAGAAAAAAAGTAATTAAATTATACGAAATGAAAGATGTGTAAATATATGATTGCGTTTAATACCTAAAGATAATATTATTACAACGGGAACTAATCCTGGGCTGTTTATATTTTGTTGAGGAACTTGAGAGCGCATCTGTGATTGTTATAATTATATATTTCTATAAATAGTGACAGAAGAAGATCGAGAGAACATGATATTCAAGTATATGAATAATCATTAAAAAAAGCTAATAATTAAATAATATAATTACCTAGTATGTTGCATTAAAATTAAGCAGCTTTTAATTTTGATTCATTTTAATCAAACCGTAATTTTATGTTGATACATTCATTTTGAGAAGTTAATGAGCATTGAAATTAACATAGTTTTGATCATATAACAAGAGCTTTCTTAAGTTTAATTATACAATTAAAGTCACAAATGCATACCAATGAAAAAGACAGAAAAAGTAAATTTAAGTGACTAAATACTTCGTTAAAACTACACACTACATTTAGTGAATAAATTAAAAGGGTAGTTTATTGCACAAGAGAGGCATATTATATTATGTGAACAGTTATATTAACGTCTTCTCAATTTTAGTTTTCATTAGAAGTTTGCAATCAAAAGTACATCAACTTAAAATTTTTACGTATTTGAATAAATCGAGATTTCGTTTAGAGGTTAATACATAAAATATATTAATTGCCAATTTACGAAATTACTTATGCGCCTGGAAAAGAGACGTAGTTACCTCTGGTATTACTCAAATATGGAACGTGGATTAATAGAATAAAAAAGAAGACTATTCCGCTATGTTTTTAATCAAACTTTATTGCTTGAACAAAATACATAGAAATAAAATTCATAGTATCAATATCACGTCATGTGATGCAGATTAACAGATATGTCGCTCTTCGCCGGTCTATGTTTGTTGTGGAGTATTGTTATATAGTATAGTATGGAATAAAATAACACAGGATTAGAGTGAATGAGAGTAGGTACCTACACATATGAAGTTGCTTATTAAAATAAGGATAAAATTAGAATAAAACACTGCAGTGAGTGCTGCAGGAGAAGGGCAATGATGATCCGTGGCATAGAAGGGACAACGCGTTAATCTAACTTAAATGTACGGTGGTTGTGATCCTTTCTAAGATGTCGCGCAGTGTCACAGCTGGTGTGTAGGGCGTGTTAATCGATGAAATATAATATTATAATGTAGGTTTAGCAATGCGACTGGTAAGCAAACTACCGGTATCCAGTATCCACGAATGTTTAATTGCTCGGGTTCGTTGTGGTTTCTTTTTAGCTTTATTATTGGTGTGCGTGTGCGTATTATTGTTCAACTATACTGTTCATAATAATATTATGTACTTATACAATGGTACATGTGCATACATGGCACGTGTGATAGGTACGCATAATATTATATGATTTCATCAAAGCTACAACAAGCTTATCAACGACTTAAAATTATGTACCCCATAATTAATCGATACACCTCTCCAAGTTGGAAATGTTCCCTACTTCTCTACAAACAAATTCTACAGCCCTTAGTCTCTACATGTTTTCCCTATTCGGAGCAGCCGCACCAAAAAACATTTAAAAAGAAATAAAGTTTTCCATTCTAAAATACTAAGAACAATTACTAATGTTCCCTAGCTAGTTTGTAAGAAACGCCCTCACCACTAACTTAAAGCTATCTAAAATCAAAATATAAATAAAAAAAATCCATCAATCAATTGTATTCCATGTATTCTGTTGTAAGCATAAATATTGATACATGATACCAATTTATGTGAAGTTGTCTTAAACTATAACGTTGGAGAATAAGACTTAACTTATACATTTTAATGTTATATTCTTAAAAATTATAACAGTGAGGTTCTCTGAAACGTAATCTGTTTGGAACTATTGAAATTCAAAAATATCCCAGCATTTGGACACTAGTTGTTTAATTAAACATTCAAATTTTGAAATTCCTTGACTCAGCCCATTAGTGACTGGTGGAAATTCGAAATCGCCTCACAGTTAAAGCTGTTGAAAGCAAGAATTTTTTTCGTGCATTAAGACCAATAAGCGGAAATAAAATAAATATATTTCCAGAAAACCATTTTTAATTTAGAAAAATTATTTGAATTTCTTTGCTGCTTGTCTGTGTTTGCAGGAAACAATTTTTTTTTAGTAACATTAGAGTAAAAGTGAATTTTAAAAAAGAAAGAAAATTAATTTGGTACCTACTATACTCATTAAGTAATACAACAAATCGAAAATCCATTTCCTACCTAAAATTGAAAATTATTAAATAACTCAAATATTAGTTCAAAATTAAAATAGGGCTTTTGGTACTAAGTGATTTTTTTTTACCACTGTTTGAAGCTTTTGTATTGAAACTTTTTTTATCTCAAAATATAGTGAAGCGTGACTGCGGGTGGGCACGTTACAGATTTCCAAGAATTTTAGCAGTAGTTGTTTATCTTTAATTACATAAAGCGGTCGGGGAACTCACTCACACTAATGGTCAGTCACTACAAACACAGTTACACATTAATCACGATGTATATAGGATGGTGCCTAAGTCCAATCCCTTAAAAATGGTTAACTTTCAACAACCTAAAGAATATGCTTGCCGAATATCAGTACTTTCAACACTGCCCAATTAAGAATCGATTGAAATACATTCGAAAGTGTTCAGATTGTCATACTCTACTTGCTAATAATTATATTTTCTAAAGCTCAGGATCTCTGCCACGACAGCGGAACTTGTCAGGGACTGTTTGAAATTTAAGGACACTTAAGTATTAAGAATATTTAATGAATTTTGATACTTCCGGCACTATTGCGCAACCAATAAAGGACCGATTGAAATTTGAAAGTATCGAGACATCCATATATAGGTACTGATATTACCTACCTATACTTAGGACATATTAGATACTAAATTAATGCTTGTAGATGTAATTCGTTCCTTTATTATTATAAATGCTAATGCTGTTGTAATTTAATTCAACCTGCTAGCGCTACGGTGATTATCCTACTTACGTAATTCAAATTCACTTAATTAACCATAATAATTCTATATAATAAATACTAACTGTTAGATCTAGATAATGTCATGCTAATGAATGCTTATAACTTGTCAGCATGGATATATGGGTTTGGCAGTGAAACAAAGAAACAAGTAAAATTTGAAGAGTCAAAAAAATTAATTCTATAACCGCGGGTACCCGGATATTTGAACCACCTGCTGAATTTGATATAAGGACTCACAGAAAACGTTCTTTTGCACTGTGAAAAGTGGTATCTCCGGCATAGAAGATGTGAGCTTATTTTTATTCGATTAAACGATGAGAAAATGTTGTTTTTGGTTATCTTCTAGTTAGCATTCTGTTCTATAAACGGTTGTGGAAATAGCATCTTCCAGAGTTTTGACGTGCATTGTTATTCATACGAAACGTTAATCCACATAACATATACGTCGGTTAGTGAGTGTATTTTAGAACACTGTTTGGAAGTTTAGAACGTTTGTTGTGTTTTTTAGAACCCTAGTGCTCTAAAACAAAACGCTTAATCGTAAACGCTTGTGGAATATTAATTATGAATTGACCATTGAATATACTATAATGTATTATTCTATACATTGTGTGATCAAATTTAAGTTGACCATTTTGAATATTTATTAAAACGCATCAAAATAAATTTATATTTTAAATGTATGAAATTATTTTTATTAAAAAATAAAATAACTATACCGCAAGCTAATATAAAATACATGTGGGTCATTACCGTTACCTAGTTGATTATTCAGTTATTATAACGATATAGATAATGTGTATAATGTATTGAGCTGTACATTTTCATGAACATTTTCAAAAACTACGAACATTTGAGAATTCTTTTTTTTAGATTTTGTAATTATATATTTTTTCAAAGTTATAACAGACCAGTTGTCAATATTAAACCCAAAACACTTACCCGGCTACAGAGTATTACAACAATACAGTCTGTATATTATCATTATCGTTATTATTATAAAAACTATCTATCACAGTTTTTGTTATTATTACTATATTATGTAATATTATTTAATATTACGAATTTTTAATACTATTATTACTTACATCGCCGATGTTGAAAACGTGACTACGGCTGCGTCTACTTTTACCGGTATTCATGTACATATAACTTTTGCACAAAAAAAAAGAAAATATTGAAAAATTGAAAAAACTTGAAAAACGTCAGCGTTGAAAATGTTTAATTTTGCTGTAAATTCAAATAAAAAATAAAAATAAAAATGTTCATATGAACATTTTCAAGCTTATAGCTCTAATAATGTATAGTATATTGTATATATGTATGTTAAATATTGTATTTAGTATTTTAGTGTAATACGGTTTGTTAATATTTTCTACTAAAATAGAATAATATAATGTTATATACACTAAAAATGTACGAATAAGTTTTAGAACATGTTAAATTTAGTTTATTACCAACCAACTATTTCGCCGTACCCAATGACGTGACGACCAAGCGCGACGTTATTTAATAATTTAACTGCACTCTGCTGAAACACTCTACTGATGTTATGCTGTTATTGATATTCTACAAGAAATGTTTCGTATACGAAGAGTCCCAGTAGGTATGTACCATGTATATTGTGTTATATTGAGTCATGTGTTGTGCATCATATTTCAATATTTATATTATGTAATAAATAATACTTACCATATGAAGGTATACAATTATAAATATTGCGGTAAACTCATTATTGTAATTAAACCTATGTAAATAATATTGATATTTTCGCTTTAATTAAAATTATATTTTATAGGAGGATTTCGTTGATATAAAAAGCATAATTTTAATATATGCATAATACATATATATTAAAATCCTGATATAGAAAGATACTTTTGTCAAATATTTGTATTCGTAAATAATACATACTAACAATAATTTAACGTCTTAGGTACAAATTACAAGAATTGAAGAAGTAAAATTTAATATATCGTAAGTATACAATTTGTATAAAATATTATTTCTTTTTCAATACATTTTTTTTTTAAATATAAAATTTAAAATATTTTATTATTAAAAGTTTTAAATAAATTCTAAAATACGATATGCATTCATCAACAGCTTTAATCTTCGCGTAGGAGTTTAAAATTAAATACTTGTACTCAAAGGGTAAGTCTACATGATAGAACATTTATTTTCAAAACTCCAATTCATTATAAATAGATACCATGCTATTTATTAAAAATTTTCTATTACAAAAATAAATTATTCATAATATAGGTATATACATAAATAAATGGTATTTTAGCTATCCGGGGCTAGTATAGATATTTACTTACACAGACATGTATAATATTCATATAATATTAATAATAAATTACTTATAATGGTACATCCATATTGGTCAATAATTAGACTTATAACTTTACATGAGTAGATTGTCTCTACATAACTAATAAATATATTAACATCAAATAATTCGACAAATTGTCATAATTTATAACATTATATATATATATAATTTTGAAACATTATGTCATCATAGAAGATGACTTGAAAATTCAAACCAATTATAAATATTTTTAATCTTGATTTATCTTGATTTATCATCAAAAGTATATAAATTGAATTTGTGATACATTCCTATATGTTCATTTTACACTATATAATATACTATAGGTGTATATTATGTGTGGATATATCCATATCCGACCGATCCGATGACCATGAATAATATTTCCTTTTCCTACACAGAAGACAGGGGACCATCGATATTCTATATCCATTATCTATAACCAATCGTTAGTATATATATATATATATATACAACTAAATTTGAAACAAAATATTTTAAAACAACATAATATGTAATGAAATAAAACGGCACATAAATGTATAAAGGCAGAATAAACTATTTTTAATATCATTTTTAAAATTAGGTTAACAATAATGATTAGGACAATAGAAAATATACATT
>PVMI01071821.1:0-14371 GCA_008528875.1 Aulacorthum solani | reverse complement strand
AGTAACTATATTTATTACCGTCGCGTCGCACTAACGTTTTCTACGGTATAATGTTTTCTAACTAATGGATAATATACCCTAGGCTAAAACGCGCCGGGGCGGAGGTGGGTGGTGAGGGGTGAGCGAGGGGAGGGTTTTCGGCTTATAAACGCGCAGTGTGTGTGTGTGTGTGTGTATGTGTGTGTGTCGCGTGACGCGCGCCCGTTAAAACGCATAAACAAAAGCGGCGGCACCTCTTCCGCGCGGCCCTCTCACGGTGTGTCGGAAACGTCGCGTCGCCGCGAGTTTTATTGCTAATAATACAACGCGCGCGGCCACCGCCACCGAAACCGAATAATAAATCCGCGTTGGCCCTATCTCTCCCGCACGACGACGCCGCCGCTGCCGTACGTATATGCAGTTAATGCGCGCGTTATACCTCCTCGCCCCGCCGACGACTACCGCGGCGGCGCTTCCAACCTAACCCCTCACACCCCCGCACACACATCCACGGTGACTTTATCGCTACGGTGAAACAATATAATATGTGTATAATAATAATAATAATAATAATATTATTATGTATACGCCCGGATGTAATGCGCGCGATCGATAGGTAGGTACATTGACTGTGCGACGAGTTTTTCGAGTGCGTTTTTTTTACCTTTTACATAGCCACCTACATTTATTCTAGTCTAGACTGAGTGTGCATGTGCTCGACTAGGATTTTATAGCTACGGGGGTCATCCTATAGAAAACTTTAGTTCAAAATAACCACCCATAATGAGTGTCACTATAGTAGTCACGGGAAGTCCTGTAAGATCAGAGTTGAAAATAAACCAAACAGTAAAGGCACCACCCTCTCGTCATTAAAAATAAAATGTAAACAATAAAATGAGTGTAATTTACATTTTACAACTGTATACGACTTATGCATTTATTTTTAGATGCAAATGTTTATAAAATTTCATTATGTCGACAATCGTATTATAGATAATTCTCATTCTATATTAATTATAGGCAGAAGACCGAATATTCAGTATTGAGTCATACTCGACCTGATGTATTCTATAGCTTGTTTCTGATTTTTTTAGACATATTTTTTTATTTTGTGGGGGTGTCTTCTTAAATTACACATATAGTTATTAATTATTTTACATATTGAACCCGTCAGGATTGATTTTAACTAAGAGGGGCTTAAAAGTAAAAAACGTACATTGTAATAAAAACGCCTATTAGGAGGAAGGGAGCGTTAAACTATAGTTCAGCTCATGTGTGTACGTAGGTGTACAAAATAGATCTTCACTGCAGGATTGTCGAAATAAAAAATCATATTGTGAAAATCATAGTTTTCATACCGAGATATACGAAACTTTCACTGTTTATAAATATAATGTACCCACCTATTACCATGAAACCTAGGTTTAATACGATTAATACCGATTATTATAATAGTAATTTATTGTATTCCTTATAACAAATCCTTTCTCAATGGCTTATACACCAAGAGTATTCACAGAGATTACAAGTTAAATGAATATTCGTTCAATTCAATTTCAAGATAAACATTAAACACAATTACTATTATCTAAAATTGAAGTTGTTCTGCGATTAAATTGAATCATAAACCAATCTGAAGTTTTCAAAATGTAATAATGTAAATCGATTAAAAAAAAATCGAATCTTATTAAATCATAGTTTATTTGGTATTGGCCATAACATATTTTGAAATTAATTTTCAAGTAAAAAGTATCTACTAAACTTTTATTAGTTCTACTGTTAGGACATTATAACTATATTATAATATGACGATGATTAGTTTTTTATTTTTGGTTTCCTATTTACCATGTAACCATATTTGTATTGTAATTTTGCTTTTGATTAATAAACAGTAAACACATGATTTATATAATATTTTCTTGTATACTGTCATGTAATAAATGTCTATTAATGACAACCAACTATTAGCTATGACATTGATTTAAGTTCAATAGCCTTTAGATACTTTTTGAAACTGTCATTATGAATTTAACTATGCGAATTTATACAATGTTGAATATAATATAATTAAGTTCACACTACAATTAGATAGTCATAATATAAAAACAATTCACATTAATAAAAAAAAAATTTTAATTTTATTTGATGTATTATATATAATATATAATATGTGTATATAAGTTATTAAAATTTAAAAGACAAAAGTATACAAGATACAATATTATAATTTTTTAAATTATATGTTATATGCATTTTAAAATAAATACTACATTAATATTAAAAAAAAAACTGAAGTGTTCAAATTACTAAAGTTTTGTCGGAACTCAGATTATTTAAAATAAACACATATTTTAATAGTTTGAATTTATAGAGTAGTTTAAATGTATATTTTTTGTATATAATTAAACTCAATTCTATAAAAATCAAAGTAAATATAAAAGAAAACACGTAGGTATTGGGTAGTTTCTAAACAAGTTTCCATTTCTCAAGTTATAATTAATTTCAAAATCTGTTTGAAAAAACTTGTAGAAGCGCTGTATCCTTTTAGATATAGTCCTCCCTTCCAATAAGTTTCTTTCAACATTCCAAACCTTTTTGCCGTTGCACATGCACATTTGGAATTCGGAGACCGTAGGCGTTTTTGCACTATTAAATTGAAAACCTGTGTAAAAAAACTTTTTCTGTTCCGAATTGAATGAGTCAGCTGATTTTGACACTTTTCCTGGCAAAGCGCACGTACATATAGTCCATTAATCAAAAACTCTGTATATTTGGATGCGACATGAATGACTATGAATAAAGTTCGATTAGCCTCATTCCCAGATTCGTTTTTGGGATATAGTAACATTTATTGGGTTAGCACTCGCGCATCCCAGGTGGATGAGTATTTGTTTTTGATGTAAAAACATCTAAGTTAAAGTATATTATGTGTTTTTCTAACTGCCTTGCAGGACTTACACATAGGATTATTTGAGCTAACAAATACGGCAACCCTTATTTTACAAAAATTGTTTTTTTTTTTTTTTATAGTGTAATGAAATAAATTTGTCGTATTATGTTGACGAAAAAATTCGTTAAAAAAATAAAAGTCGTTTACTATCATTGAAATAACAATATTGTATATTCCGAGTAAACAACATTTAAAAAACATTGCGTCACCACCACATACGTACCTATATTATACAAGATAAAATATTTGACCATTAGTACGTGACTAGCGAATTAGGGCTTTGCCTGTCGTTTTAGATACTCAAATGTTTGTTTTTCGACTGCTTTGAAATGTGTTTTCTTTCCACTTAAACGTCGTGCGTGGCCCGTAAAAGAATTACATTTCAATTCGCCCTCGGGGACCCAACCGCAGTAAATGATGATTCGGCTTGTTCGTAGACCGTGAAAATTCCACGATTCCTCGTCATATGGTTTTCATCTGTAATGCTATCATCAGCCCGGGGTTGGCGGATAGAACGCAGATGCCTCTGTGGCCGGCGGCCTACCGTATTTCATATAAGAGAGAGAAAGAGAGAGATGTTATAAGTGGATGGGACGGAGACGCAATTTTCCAATTTCACAGACTTCTGGTTTGGCGAAACGAAAATACTCGTACAGAACGTTTCGACGGGCGCAAGCCACCAGGATATACGCACCTTAATTAACTCGGTGTTGGTTTAAGTTTAACCGCGAAATATAATTTTATATCGGAAACCATCCCTACCACAGTCACGATCCATTTCTTTACTTTTTCATTTAATACTATATTATATTATTATACTTATTTTTTTCTCTTCCGTTTAAATGTATCCCCGAAAATAATAACAATTGTGATGTCGATGAAAACGGTCGGTTCGGAAATTATTCATAACCTTAATCATCTTCTGGATGGGGGAATCGGCAACGAAAACACTACACAGGCAAGCGCCCCCGAGTTGTTAGGATGGTGATGCGTAGAGTATTTATAAGGGGATCGGGGAATAGTGTTTTTCTTCCATTTAAATTTCGAGAAATCTTCAAACAAGCTATTTTTGGAAGAGATAAACGAGAGGGTATTACGATCCAAGAGAATTCCGCACATCGTTATTCGTTAATATAAGTAAATAATACGTGCGGAAATTTGTAATGGCTAAAATCAAACGAACACTCAGATTAGAAATTCTCTTCTGATCGCTGTCTTAAAAGCTTTGTCTATAATACCAATAATGTCGCATTTATTATACTATAAAGGAAATGAGATAACAGCGTAACTTTGATACAAGCATCGATTGATTTATTATTAATTTTATTAACATTGAATAAAATACCGTTCAACCGTTGTATACACGAAGAAAAAAAAAATTACGAAATTCCTGAACTTATTAAACGTTAGGTTAGGTCTTAAGCATTATGCTTAATATTATTGGCTATATACTCGAAATATTTCTCAAAATATATAATCATATATAGGTAAAAACAAAAATATTGGTAAAACTTATAAGAATCCAATATTTCACTTTGTTTTATATGTTGAAAAATACGCTAATTTATGTATAATTCTTTTCTTTGCAATGTAAGGTTCTGAAATAAGAAAATTTTTTATAAGTTGTAAAGATATTTTTATACTTTTTTTCAAAATTAAAACACTTAAATAGTTTACAATCCGACAACTTTGAAATGGGTTAAAAGTACAATACAGAATTCAAATACAACAATTCATATAATACCTATGTATTTTTTTTCGTTTTACAACAACATTGGTGACAGTAAGCAAAATAATGAAAATATCACACCGAGATTAATATTTTCTAATATATTTTGTGAAATTAATTTTTACGTACCAAGTGATTATGTTTTTAATATTGAACGACATATTTTTGATATTGATATTACGTAATTTTCTCATTAATATTGAAATCCAACGATCGACTTTATTAAAAGCTCAATAAATGTTCCAAACTTTATTATAGAATAGAATCTCGAATATATGTACCTAGTGCTGTATATTATATATAAAACATATAAGCGTAGACGCACATCATTAATTCCGCAATACACTTAGAAATACCACGGATGCCAAAAAAACCTTTAATAGTAATTGGAATACCAACAAAAGTGAAAATTCTAATCTGAGGCAATTTCTTGTATATAAAAATATAATATTATAATGTTCTCAATAATTGGCAATATTTATCTAATTATAATAATATCACGATTACTGATTTCCTTTTTTAGAAGGCTGATTATGATATTATGTTACAAAGTTTTATTATTTATTAGTAATTTTAACATATTTTATAAAAGTTGAATATGATAGGTACCTAAAGCATTTTTTCATTCGGTTTTTTCTTAAACGTTATTTTTATTGGTTTTAAATTGTAAAAGAGAAAACTAATTGCAAATGAAGTACAATATTATTATACACTGCATAAAATATACGTACGCCACTATCGTAAGGCCAGTTAATCAATAAACAATAGTAATTATACGAGTAGTACCCCTTTGTTTTTTACAAAATATAAAATATTATCATTTGTTTTGTTTAATACTATAATAATAATATGAGAAGAATATGAGGTATCAAAAAGAATCCTATGGGTGCATAATATGTTTAATTCTAAATAAAAATATTAACCATTTATACGTCATTTACCTACCCCCTGACATACAAATATAAGGGTAGCATTTTTTTTTTCACTAGTTGTTTACAATAAAGGACAAAAACAATCCATTGCCCAACTGCGGAAAAGCACTACCTATATCGATGTACGCATATTGTATGTATAGGGAAATCTGTTTCTGATTGATTCATGGGCGGCGGATAATTTATTCAAATGTCCGAGTTTAATCGTCCGTCAAAATACATATGCGGGCAATAAGCAGCGGGGTGGGCGACTCTATACCGGTACACGCGTATTATTAGGTCCGTTAGTCAATTTGAACGCGCGCAGGGATTCCAGCTGGTATTTATTATACCATGGCAGAGAGAGGGGTTTTTCATTCTCAAAACTAATTCTGTGTCCGGGCCGTAATATTTATGATAAACGTCCTGCGAACGAGTCTTAACGGATTTTTCGCTTATTTTTATTTATAATAACATGACGTTATATATATTATATATATATATATACATACACACACCTATATCAGCTGTATATACCTACCTCCTACACCTATTTGTGCGTCGGCTACACATAAATCCAAGGCACGTTCCAGTCCCCGAAGATAACTCTCTCTCTCTCTATCTATCTCTCTCTCTCTCTTTCTTCTCATATATACGCTTGAAAATTACTGCAAAAGTTTAATTAACTGTTTGACTTTTCCGAGCTTATAACAAAAAGAATGAGTGGACATTTTTTTTCTGTTGCCTTTTTTATCTTTCACAGTTCTCTATTTTTTTTCCCGGTCATTTCTGAAGCATATATAGTTTTTTTATCCGTTACACAAAAATCCTCACGGTTGACAAGTGTATTTTGTATATGAAAAAGGTACGATCTTATCGGGTTATTACCTAACTGCTGGATCTCGAACGGAAACAAAGTACGTGAATCGTTCAATGAAACCCACACGGCCTCCGAGTTGAGTACATTCGTATTTTTTATTCGTTTAGTTTTTATATAAATTTTAGCGTAATAATAAAAAAATAGAATTTTAATAAATACATAACATATATTATGTAATTGATATCGATAGAGCTTATACACTAAATACAATAGTTACAATAAGTTTTTATACGTGTTTGAGTTAAACATAAATCCATTACAATGTGTATCATTCGATAATGTAATGAATAATATGACGACTAGACTTGAATTGCTTTTTTGTAATATTATTTATAAATATTTATATCAAGATTCAAATAAAAACATATTGATATGCATATTATGAAAACAGTAATGCCCTGCTACACGCAGGGAGTAAAAGCGCATAGCTCACCATACTATACCATACGAGTATATACCTAGTATATCCTTTATATCATGCACGAACAGAATGTGTGTATTTTATAGTCATTTGATATGTATGCGTTTAATTTGTCATTAAACGGGCTTTAAAGTTTAAGTACCCATAGTAATAAATCGAATAAGATATTTGAACTCGATTTGTTCATTAATATAATTAAGACTTGGCGTATGTACATAATGTTTAACCTCTATACAGCTATCACCGCCGTCGCTTGTTATTATTAATACTGTATAAATATTATAATATTCCGAACCCATGTCACCCGTTTTTTACGGCTCACATAAAAACGGCTTTCAATTAAATTCAATAAAATTATACCGCTTTAATGGGGATCCATATAACGGTTAGCGGTGCGGGAAAAGACGGTGCCAGCGGCGGCAGGGTGAAGACCCCAGATCGGGAGTATAAATTCCAGTCACGCGAATCGGCCGTCGTAAAGAAACACAATAGGCTTTCTATTTTAAAGTGCTCCGATGTGTTACATTATAATAAAAATGTGACACGTGGCTTATGCGTCCGAGGAAATATCGTTCGTAGTGTGCGCGCCGGCACTTGCAGCGCGCACGGGACCTCAGCAGCTAGTTCCCGTAAAAACAGCTTATGGGGAGAAAACGATTTTCGGCCATAAAAAAGAGCAGGAAACCCTTCGTCTCTCTCATACATACGCAGCGCGCGCGTCTTTGAGTATAAACAAAAAAATAAAAAAAAAAGAAAATACTGAAACATCGTTTTACATCGTTGAATCTGAAAAATGCCATACATCCCCGCGGAGAGACGGGTAATAATAATAATAAACAGTAAGCTCGTTTATAGGATGACGACGACGACGTCGGACGCGGAGCAGCAGGTGGGGCGAATACGTCACCGTGGCTCCGGGACGTTATTATAGTTAACTTACCCCATCTGCTGCTGCTGCCACTGTTTGGCACCTATAATAAAACTACACCGTATATACACCGTTTGTTATTTTTATCGAAACACCTCCTCACACTCTTCCACTAGCTCCTTTACACACGAGACGATGGTTCTGGCCGTGACGGAGGGCCTTCTGCCTCAGCCGCCGAAACTCTTTTTTTTCTCTTCCTATATTTTACGTATACATAGGACGTCCGTTTCCTCTGGTTCAGTAACCACTTCCGTTCACAAACCGCGGGTACCTAGGCATTTAATCCGATATTATTACTACTATTAATATTATTATTTTAGTATTTTGATCGAATTTCACTTCGAGAGCAAATTTAATAACTAATTTCATCATACATTACAGCCAAAATGTATATCGAAGTGCCTGCTTAGTTATATTTTATTTATGCAGCAAACTTCGGGGTTCAGAGGGTTAAACAAGTTCAAACATTGACGCGAAAAGTAGCCTACCCGTATAAGACTCGTTGTATTATACATGTTCTATGTATAGTACCTACCTACTGCTATATAATTAATTATTGCTATTTAAAACCCTTTCATTGCCAGATTAAATTATTCGAAGCGTTTTCAAAAGGACTACCTATAGTTATTATTGTTTCAAACTTAATTAAGACCAAATTAATACGGTGGATCTCTTTGTCAGAGTCATTACCGATATTATATGATATCAAGATTAAATTAAAATATGTTAAATGTTCATTCTTGACATTTAAAATACCAAAGAAACAAAGTCAGACTTTTCCCTTTAAGAACAATACTCAGTAATGTACGTACTATCTGACCATACACAATCTAATATACAATATGACCATAGTTTATAATTATTCAATTAAAAAAGGTAACACGATTATTAATTAAAATCAAGTCTATATCTTTAGAGTATGTTAACTTATTCTCTTACTCGTAGACCTATAAACTGGTTTTTAGGTCTATGCTCTTACTTACCAATTATTATTTAATTAAAAATTCTAAATTTATTGTTAAACAGTCAAAATAATTTATCTCACCAATAGAGTTGGATGATTCATTTAAACCAACAATTAACGGATTTTTAAGTATTTAAAATCAACATTTTTCTAAAAAAATATATTTATAGTGACAGTATTTTAAATGTTTCACTTTTTTTTCAATGAAAACAAGCATTTTTTATTTCTCATTCCATAAAAGTATATTTTATGGAGTTCTTGGATATTTAAATTTGAATTTTGGAAGAGTAATCTATGATATATGAGTTATAACTTATAAGTATTAAAAGTTAAGACGAGGGGAGTGAAGTGATGTGATAGGGGTACTCCACAAATTGATGGCTCATCACTCATTAGAACTTTAAATACTTATAACTACCAATAAACTATACTCCTCCGACATTGGATTTTATAGATCAACATATTAAGAATAATATCTTGCTTCTTCATGAAAAATAAAAAATATATGTTGTCGTTCAAAAATGTAAAAACTTAAGAAATAGTGAAAAAACCGTTAGTGCTTTTTCTGGCATAATAATGATAGTGTCTTAAGTTAAATATACCACGCTGTATATTACACAGCTGATATTGATCAAGTTATTATTCTAATAAATTTCAAGGGACCTATCATAAGTCAGCAAAATTAATCCCATCTAATGCCTACCTTCATTATTTCGCATTGGTATTATTTAAGTACCTATAGGCATATACAGTCCATACTTCAGGACCATATCTAGATTTAGTCATATTTATAACATTACTCATTATATATCCGAACTCCCGTTACAAAGGATCAGTGGCAATTTAAAACTACAAACAAAAAAGTTTCATTTCGAGTTGGCTAATTTATATATCATCGTACTTTTGTTTCGCCAGATAACTCCAGTGAAATGAAAAATAGCACTGACTTGCACGTACCTACCGTACGAACATCGCAAAAATGAAAACTGTCGTTAATCAAAAAACCCATAAAAAGGTAAAAGCGCAATAATAAATGGGGTTTTATAAGTAAAAATGGACCTACGGTTGAAGTTAAGTGCTTGAAAAAGTGAGAAACGTGGAAAACATTTATACACGAAAACTGTTCTCGGGTATTATGTTGCTAGGATGTTCTTATTTACATTTTAAGTCGTTTAAAAAAATAATAACCATCTACAAACATAGCACTAATTATATATTTTTGAGTAGACCTTTGTTTGGATGCAAACCATCTGAAATGTTGTATTGTCGTTTTAAGATTTAAAGTGAACATATAATAATTAATAAGCCATTACCAAAATATCAAATTTAAAGCATATCTATTTGAATTTACTGTATTTTTAGTGAATTCAAAAATGCACAATGTGTAAAAATCAAAAAGATGCATTCCATATCAAAATTGTATTTGCATATATTATTTCGATTCTCGTTGAAATATAATATTATTATGTAATTTACCGAAAAAACTGTCATGGTTACATTTTTGAAAATATATTAGGTACAATACGCTTGTACCTATATACATTGTAATATGTTGTGTGGCTGCTGCAAGTTGTCCATTATATATTATTTTAACTTCTATTGTTCGTTCGGTACATAATTTTAGATATTTGTAGGTTTTCCATATAGTATCCCTTTTTCTTTTTCTATATCGATATCTTGCTTTCTACTAGATTTGTTTTGATCAATTTTCCTAATGGCGTTTCTGATCCGTTTTTCTTCCTTATCGGAAACGTATAGAAAGGGAGGACACGTTATTATTATCCAAATGCAGTTTAATGTTTCTTTTATGTCCAGAAAAGGGAAACTTTTGTACACTTTTATTATAACATGCAAAATATATAACCTAAAAATTTGAAGTATGTTTTTTTCGTTATATGATTTTATATTTTTTAAATGTAATTATTTACCTAATATAAATTTAATATTATGCAACTTGTTTGTTATTTAAATTAGTTTGTAAACATTTTTTTTTTTTATTCACCAACTAGATAATTTATTTTAATGACCGATTAAAAAATCATGATCATAGAAGAGTACGCATATGACATGATTATGATATAACTTCAGCATATACTTCGTATAGATATTATAACTATTAAAAACAATATTAAAGACAACACTGTGAACGTTCAAAGAGTTCCATTAAAATATGTTGATTCTATAGTATTTATTCAACAACTCGTTCTCGTCATATTATATACTTAGAGTAGTTTCCTATATAGAATATAGATATATAATACTACTTAACGTCTATGTAACCACGTAGGTCTATTACCATTAAGGAACACAGATTTTTTTTTATATTACTACGCAAATTTATTCAAGCTTGAACGTAAAGTTTGATTTACATATATTATTATAATATGTATATGTACACATTATAATATTATTACATATTAGAATATTCACAAAGTTGAAAGCGTCTGCAGTACCTATTCAAAAAAACTTAACGCCTATATTATTATTACATGTGTTTTGCGGTTTGAAAATAAAAAGAAGAACTCACCTTTAACTTTATTGCGTAATATATGGAATTCCCATATCCGAGGACACAATTTTTTACCTTGTTATTACGCGCGTCGGACACGGGGAATAATAAAATATATAAATATATAAATATATATATTATATTCGTGCGTCCAAGATGAGGGGTGGCAATATGGAACAAGACGAAGCGGCGGCATATATTATAGCTATACATGTATAATATAATATATATATAGTAGGGAGTATAAAGAAGAAATTGAGGTTTCTCCAAAGCTATTAGGGAAGGGGGTGAAATATTCAAAACATGTTTTCCTCTCGGAGGTGGAGGTGGACGCGCGGCTGTCAAAGTTAAAAGTAGGACGTATAGTGGAGGTAAAAAAAAAAAAGGACGCAAAGATTCGGCGGGAGAGGATCGGCGTCGGTGAACACAGGAGGAATACTAGCGGGTGGTGGATAGAGGGGATAAAGGAAGACGTGACCGGCACGACAACCTTCTATACCGTAGTATTGGACGTGATCGGGTTTCGGTATATCGTGACGTCACTCACCTCCACAGCTATGGGCACACGTGAACGTTATATTCCTTTGGTAATGAACGGCGGCTGTCTTCTGTTGTACAGTCTTCGCCACGTATGTGTGTATGGGTGTGGATATGGGTGTGTGTGTGTGGGTATGTGTATGTGTGTGTGTGTGCGTGTGGTGTGTGTTCATGCCCCACCGTGGAGAGATGATTCGTTAATGAAATTAAGCCCCATCGGGGGGCACTTCTTCTTTGGGTTTTTTTTTTCATTTTCATTTTGCCGGCTACTAATGATTTCTAAGTACGAGAGGGAAGAAACAAAGTTTCTTTCCACCACTTCTCTCGACCACACGCTGCAGTGTAATAAGAAAACTTTCGGACACCATGTGACTGGGCTCACACATGTCGTGTGTGCTCAAAGGTTTTTCGACAAATTCTGAAAATCTCTCCACGCTATAGTGCATTCACCACTTATCTCGGTGATATTGCAATAATGTTCTTAAACTACTGCCGATATCATATTATATATTTTTATCAGTCAAAATGCTTCAGGTTTTTGTTATATATTATTATTTTTATTTTTATGTATTTAAAACATAATACGGTTTATTAATATGTAAAATTTGATTATATTTTTAGATTTATTGATTGTTAAGTCAATCAAATACCAGCATATAAAATGTTTGACGGAGATTTTAAATATGTTACCTACTCATTATGATATATTTTGGAGTATATTATTTAAAAACAATTTAAAAGTTTATTTTGGTATTGACTTACCTAAGTAATTTTTAAATTAACTATAGTGAGTTTATCATGGTAATTTTCTTGTATATTTATTACATATTGTAATTATACTTATGAAAACATTATGAGCTCCAACAATGATTTTTTTTATTCCATGTATTAAAAAATAGTTTCTCCTATGAAATAAATTACTCAAAAAGTGTTATACAGAAAATACCTATATTATTATATTTTAATATTTTTTGTACAGAATATATATTGTATGCATATTGTAGCCTTGTAGTACTTTTGTTTCCAAAATGATGAGAAGTTTGATCCAAGACAACAGCTGACCAAAAAATAAAACCGGACGAAACCATTTTGAATTTATTAATTCGGAGTTTACTTCTTTCATTTGTGCTTCAACAAGCGAATTTTAACTGTCGTCATTTTACACCCAGTCGTTATTTTTATTGCCACAACTTTCGTCTGAAACGTTTCCCATTTTCCTATAGTGAATCGATACGATTACACGAGTGTCGTAAACCCTAAACAGAAAAAGTTTTTATTGTATACTTTTCATCTTTTACAGCCACCGTTACCTGGTAAGATTTTATCTCCTCGAAGACTAAAACTGTAGCATTTGGTTACACAAAATTTACTTATAAGTTGAACTATGTGCAGAATTACAAATATCTATATGATATTGCAAAAAATCCTTTTTGAATTTGAATTACCAATATATTAAGTATTATGAAGTATTTTTAAAAATACAATTTAACATTTTTTACCATAAAATATGAGATATGTTATAAACAATATGGTTTTTGTGCACTTATATATGAATTTCATTATGTAAGTAAAACATAATATGTTTACTATTAACACGTTTTTGACAATTAGCAAATCTAATTTTAATAATTTAAGTAACAAATAATTTTGTTTACATTTTCATTATTACTCGGCATTAGTTTAATAATGCTTTTAGGTAATTGCATTTATTGTTCGTTTTAAATATGCATACACTTAGGGCATTTGTTGAAATATATTTGTGTCATTCTAAGTGTCTATGTATTTATTTATTTAAATTTGTTGCCAGAACTCTTTTTGTTTGAAAAAAAGAAAACTAAATCAGCATACTTTTAACAGTTATAGTTGTAGTCAGGTTTTATTTTGAATTTTAATTATTTTTATATGATTATTATGTAAAAGATTGTTAAATCTTGGCAATAAATAATAAATAATTTAAATATTACAACTTATAATAAAGGGTTTTCCCGAAGTCTTTTATAGGATAGTAATAAAAACAAATAATCACAATGTTTCGGAAATAACAAACCGAACTATATTGATATGATTTATTACAATATTATATTTTATAATATATATGTAATTGGTGGCTGTAATACAACTAGAAATTCCCACGAGGGTAATAATAATAATAATAATAAGGGCTGGCAGGTTAACGACGTATAATACACCTATTCATATTATACAACAGCTGAATTTTGTTATCAGCGACTTCTGTATAATAGGACATTATTGCCGGTCCTTCTCGCGGTCATGTAATTAAGAAAAAGAACGGCAAGTGCAATGATAATTAATATTTATCGTGTAATTCCATTAAAGTTTGTGGAATTTAATAACGTAGGCCAAAGTGCGAGTAAAAGTCAAAAACTAGTGTTGTTCAACAATGACAAATAGGTATTAAGAAAACATGGTTTTAATTAATCATTTATGATTTGATTGTTAAGGCGCCTTATTATACTCTTGATATCCGAGTCATATTTTTGTTCGAGTTACAAGTCTAAATTTACAAAAAACTTTTACGAATTTAATAGTTTAATACAAGTCA